>OZ024907.1:1471448-1741448 GCA_964017125.1 Flabesymbios commensalis | reverse complement strand
ATAGCTATATCCATCATATATGCGTCATCTAACATATGTTAGTTCTGTAACTGTTTAGCCCGTACAGTGCGGGGATCGACTTTAGTCGACAGAATCTGAATGCTTTCCATCGCACAGTACGCTAGATTTAATGTGCAATGATGGAACCATTTATAAATAGCAAAAAACTGAACTTGTCTCAGCCTCCAGATAACTGACTCTACTAAACCGGCCTGTACAACGAGTTAAAAATGTAAATGAAGACGTTTAAGGATTCAATCGTGTATATTAAACTATATAATATTCATTGACTATGAGTTGACCAGTGCATTGAATGTCCATATGAATGGCAATATTCCTGAGTTGAAAAGAGTCCTTTGGCAGTTAGCTTTTACAGTGTGGAGATCGACTTTAGTGGTCAGAATCTGACGTCTGTAGACGTCAAATTCTGACGACTAAAGTTGATCCATGCTCGGTAAGAGTAAAAATACTTCTAATAGCTGTAGACCCATAACAAAGGTATTCAAGTGGATCTGAATAAGCTAAATAAGACATTTGTGATGATTTAGAATTGAATTAACCTCTTTAAGGTTCAAGTACTGATGTTGACTACAGCTGACCATATTATTGTTTCTAAAGTTTAATTCACTTTATATAACCAGTTTCTATAAATCAAATCTGCGATAATTGAGATTCAACATTAGATTCAGATTTAGATTCATTTATGTCATCAAAAAGAGTAATTACATCGTAATATAAACAGTTGTATATTTTTTGTTGTTGATCAGGAGACCTGCAATAAATATTAGAACTTAACGGGTAAATTAGAAAAAAAAACTTACCACTCTGTTAGAAAGTAACGTATAGGCAATATGATAATAAAAAAGTCGGAAACTTTGTCGTAGTACACAAACTTATATTATCGAATTGCGCTACAAACATCACACCGAGGAATATGACAAATACTGTTGTAGCTCATGGCGTACCCTTGTGTATGTAGGCCTATTTATTATTATTTTATTTTTTATTTGAAAAATGTTTTTGTTTCAGTGCACATATTAGGTCGTGTAATAGTCGTGAGATTCTACATCAGATTCAAGATTATTTATTGTCATAAATGTATATCAACAAAGCATTGACATTAATCATGTTAATATGCCGAAAATTCTACACATTAAACTGATCGATACTATAGAAAATATGCAATACCTATATTACCAACATACATAAGAATATTGATAAACAATCTGACAGAATATCGGGTGACATTATATTCCCTCTCATTAGTTACAATAATTATATGTCCACCCCTAGGAAGCAAAGGGCTGTATCTCCCACCTGCTTAAGTGGATTACACAGCCCCGTGGATCCACATGAACGACACTACAATGGAAAAAAATAATACATTATTAAGTAAAAAAGAAGTATTAATCATACACATTTTGACTTAAATTTAGCAAAATAAACTCATTTTAGTCACTCTCGCTACCGCGATTCACAACTTCAGGTGACTAAAAGATATTAGGTCAGATATCTATGGGTCAAGCGCTAAGCATGACTGCCGTGCAAAGTCAAAAAGCAGTATCTGCCTACTTTACAAGTAAGCCGAGGCTGTCACAGAGAAGTTTATAGTGTTTGCAGAGCAGTATAGTCATCGTTTTAGTTAGACGGGGCACCTGTCTGGCACTTCGTTTCCAGACGGAGAGCTGGATGTTGTTTATAGACTCCAGAAATTCAAACAAAATGGCCGCCGTTTAGTATACTGTTCATACAAGCTCGATTCGAATTTTCAATCGTTTATATTTTCCTGACACGACCTTAATAACTTATTAACGGTGGCGGCCATACACTTTTTCAGCATCACAAATTGATTGTACACCACTTGACAGTCAGATGAGGGTGTGCAGACATCACACTGGTGCCTCGCCTGCTTTTTTTCAATAGGCAGCTTGTCAACCGGGGGCGGTACCGGTTGACAATGTTGACTACGTTTTAGTCTGTTGCAACAGTATTTAAGTGGCTCCGTGGGTTGACATCAATTATGATATTTAGTTTTAAATGAAGTTGTCTATCCCGCAGGTCATGACGGTTTTTTTCAAAATTTTCTCAATTTTAAAAACATTTTTTTATCAACAACACATGTGTAGTCTTTCACAGTGATATATAGTTTGATATAAATTTTCCGGGACACCCGTGTGTGTATCAAATGAGATAGTGGTAACCTATAAAATTGTAATAAATACAATGAAATATATCATATGTTGTTTTTATTGAAGACGATTATTTGCCAGTTCTGGTTGTGATGGATTACCTTTATTCAACCTCATATCCACCTTTTTTATTTTTAACTGCCCAACCGCATAACTAAAATAGTATTACAACAGCATGATCACATTGACAAGGCCCATTCCCAAGCAAATGTATTATTTTTTGTTTTAGCTCTGTTATAACTTTTTCAATGATTGAATGCGTGAAGGCAACATTCCGATAGATTAGACCTTTTAGGAACATCAGTTGGATCTGATTGTGACAAAATGTCGGTCATAACAATAATTAGATCGACCAGTTTTATAATGAACTTTGTCATATTTTACATAAATAAGGACATGAGTCACCAATTTTATTATTTCTTTTTAAAGATATTTTATTATAATTTACTAGCAGTAATTTATTACAAAAAGTTCCTAATTTGTAGTAGGAGAATTATGTAAGGTCTCAGATGTATCACATTGTGAAAGACGTTGCGAGTTTAATTACAAATTCATCGGAAAACCTCTGTTTTTTTGCGGCTCTCCTAGCGGGCCTCACATTTAAAAACAGGAAGGATCAACGTAGCTAAACTTGATAAAAATCTCTGCGGGACATCATGAACATCGCAAAAATGCACATGATACAATATTATTTGTATTATTTGTTTTCAGTTAAATGCAGAAAAGCAGTTGCAGATGATTTACCAGACGTTCTCCGTATCAGACGGGATTATGAATTTGACAATGGTATAGATCGTCTGAGAGACAGATGGGACATCCTAATGTCTGATAAGAACTACTACCCAGCTGTGGGTGTGATTGATGGGGATATAGTGAGTATGATGGGGCATTATAATGTCTGATGAGAACTACTACCCTGCTGTGGGTGTGATTGATGGGGATATAGTGAATATGATGGGGCATTATAATGTCTGATAAAAACTAATGATGGGGATATAGTGAGTATGATGGGGCATTATAATGACTGATGAGAACTACTACCCAGCTGTGTGTATGCTGGATGGGGATATAGTGAGTATGATGGGGCATTATATTGACTGATAAGAAATATCACCCAGCTGTAGGTGTGGTTGATGGGGATAGAGTGCGTATGATGGACCATTATAATATCTGATAAAAACTAATGATGAGGAAATAGTGAGTATGATGGGGCATTATAATGCCTGATGAGAACTACTATCCAGCTGTGGGCATTATTGATGGAGATACAGTGAGTATGATGGAGCATTATAATGACTGCTAAAAACTAATGATGGGGATATAGTGAGTATGATGGGGCATTATAGTGACTGATAAGAACTACTACCCAGCTGTGGGCATGATTGATAGGGATATAGTAAGTATGATGAGGCATTATAATGACTGACGAGAACTACTACCCAGCCATGGGCGTGATTGATGGGTATAAAGTGAGTATGATGGGGCAACATAATGACTGATAAAAACTAATGATGGGGATAAAGTGAGTATGATGAGGCATCATAATGACTGATGAGAACTACTACCCAGCCGTCGACATTATTGATAGGGATATAGTGAGTATTATGGGGCATTATAATGACTGATGAGACCTACTACCCAGCTGTGGGCATTATTGATGGAGACATAGTGAGTATAATAAGACAGTAAAGTGACTGGCGCAATGAGTATGATAATAATAATAATAATAATAATAATAAACTTTATTTCAAGAGGGTAACCATTTAGCAAATGATGGGGCATTATAGTTACTAATGAGAACTACTACCCAGCCGTGGGTAAAAAATGTTTCTGACCTTATATTATGTGACTTTCAGTGCCGGGACCGTCTTTATCGGACGTCCGGAGACGATTCCTGCATCTAAAAAAACAAAATATTTAGAATGGCCTTGGACCCATAACATAGGTATTCAAATCAACCGGAAAGAACTGAAATTTATGATGATTTTAAGTTGAGAAAACCCTTCAGTCTCCATTGTTTGAAAAGAAATAATCCAGCGTTGTAAGGATTTATTTAAAAAAAATTGAGTTCCAATACATTTCACTTGTATACTATATAAACAATTTGGTAATCTTCTTTCGCGGTACATTTCGCGGCTCACATTTAAAGCGACACAATCAGTCTGAAATCATTAAGAAGTCAGTATTTTTATTTTGGCTCCTTTATATGACCATACGATGACCATATGATGACCAGAGGTGAACATGGCGAAAGTCTTTTGAATTTAAAGCCACTGTGGCAACGTAGGAAATGTGTCGAAAGTCCCATTTACCAGTTATTCCCATATGTCTCATTTTGGACATGCATGTCTGAAATTAAATTTCATCCTTATTTCTGGCTCAACTGGCAAATACGCAACACAAATTTTAACAAAATACGCAATCCTAGTCTATGGACTTGATGACATATTATGGATATATCAAGTCAAGGAGCCAAAATAAAAATACAGATTTGATCCTAATTGTGTCGCTTTAGCGCTCACAACACTGCGTTATTTTTTATAAACTATGGGGACGATTGTTTTTTAATTTTAAATCACCATAAATGTCTTAACTAGCTCTTTCCGTTTCATTCGAAAACCGATGGTATTAAGTAGAGACTGTCTTTATACGTCAGAATCTGATGGCTACAGACGTCAGATTGACGTATAAAGACGGTGCCCACGCTGAAAGAGTTTATGAAGATATTAAAACAAGTTCTGATTCAATCCTGGATAGATAGGCCTATTAATACAATTCCTGATAGATAAATGGAATCGGAAGTGATTTCATGATAATTATACATCTACCTTTTTTCTTATTTTTTCTCGCTGTACATAATTAAGATAGTTATCATTTTCTGTAGGTTGCCTTTAACTATCAGTATGTGATTGACTCTGGAAGAACACTTGTTGACGGAGCCGCGAGATGTAAAACTAATCTGCCAGTGAGTCAACACAATACTACTTTACCAACCAGTCTGCTGTGTGCAGGCGATATCATGTCTTGTCTGGTTGAAAACAAATCCTAGAGAAAAATAGAGTAGCCAGACATCAACAACCCACCCCCTATCCAATTTTGTTTTTGGAAACATGTTTGACAAGTACAGTCAAAACAATAAAGTAAAAAAAAGTATGGAAAATGAAAAGTTGGTGCTTGATCCACCCACCCACTTCTTAATATTTCACCTTGACAAGACCCCTTAATACGTCTTTTAACTCTGAACTTTTATAGCTACGCTAGTTATGTGAAAACCAGAGTTAATCTGAATTCGATATTAAATTAAATACGAGTTTATTGTAATGTAAAATAGAAGGATGTATTAACCCTTGGGCTGCTGAATTGTTTGTTTTTAATTTTCCTACCTTTGAAGCAAGAATTTCTAACGCAATTTCCAGCTCTAGATTACGAAAAAATATTATTAGTTGAAAAAATAGACACCTCCCAGATTGAGTTATTTGATGGACAAAATAATTTACTAAATTTAGTGGCAGGTAATTTGGTTTCCATTTAGCTTCGAATATAATCCCAGTAGTACACGGGTTAATGCTAGCTATTTCTTGTGTGCACACATGCTTCAGTAGAAGATAAATGGGTCAATAGCAGAATTATTTAACCCTTTAAGCCCTCACGATGCATTAAAGCATCATCTTACATCCCTGAAAACAGACTTAATTTCCCTACAACTAAGGGTTTTAGAATGAAAATTCCAATGAAACTGGTTTACCAATACATTGCAATTTTCTTTAATTTTTAAACCACATCAAATCATCTTCATCCACTACAAGTCGAGAATTGCGACAGCAATTCGCGGCTTGTAGTGGATGAAGATGACAATTGTAAACTCAGGATTGCCAGCCTTATTACATATACGTGATTGTACAAATATCTATTTTTAACAAATGGCCTAAGTGAACAATTCTTGTATTGTTGTCAATTAAAATCAAAATACGTCGTCTGTCTGGTACGCTATAGACGTAAATAAATTAAAATAGATATGAAATGTTATTATTTTTTCCCTATGTGTATCTCAAATTCTGATTTCCAGGGATGGAAAATAATAGACAAAATACAGAGCTTCACAATGGATTCTGTGAAGGTGGAGAATCCAGAGGCTGTGAATAATGTGATATGGGTTGTCTCAGAAAATAACTACTATCTGAGCAATCCACCCAAGCTTAAACTGCTAGAAAAAAGGGTGAGTAACAAATATAACATCTACCACCTGAGCTGAGAAAGTCAGCCAAGTTTAAATTGAGAGAAAATAGGGTGAGTAACAAATAGAACATCTACCATCTGAGCTGAGGAAGTCACCTAAGTTTAAATTGATAGAAAATAGGGTGAGTAACAAATAAAATATTATTCTCATCTTAGCTATCAAGAAAAATTTAAAATGATTGAGCTAAAACAGCTACTATTCGAGAATTACAGACAAGCTTATACTGATCAGAAAATACTATCTGAGCAATTCAGTCAAGTTTGAATTGATAGAAAAGAGGCTGAGTAACAAGTACAATGTAATTATCACCTCAAAGGGACATGCCCAGGCTAAAATTATCAAAATATCTGTGATTTTATTTTGGCTTTTTAATATGACCATATGATGTAAACATGTCCATAGACTAGAGCTATTTTTTCTGCTGCGCATTCATCAGTTAGGCTAGATATAGAGACTAAATTCCCGTATTTCTAATTTTTGACATGGTTGTCAATAAATAGAAATCAGGAAGTTCGTCTGTTGGACCAGCTGTATTTGTCAACGTCTCGTATATGCTGGGCAACCCTCATGTTTTACTCCTTTACTTAGTTAGATGTTCAATCCTTACAACGTTAAACGTGACTATAGTCGTTTCAATTTGTTTTATTAGCCATTATCTATATAGGCCCAATTTATGTCAAGGAGAAAGAAATGACATTCGATATATTCGTAGATTCGAATGTACGAGGAGCGCAGCCCCAATTATATTCGGATCTACGAATCTATCGTAATTAAGTTCTCTCTTCGACTTAAAATACACAAAATAGGTACATGTATTGCAAGATTTGATATAATTCTAATAAATTTTGATCATTTTTAATATATAGTGAGCATGGTTAACATCGAAATACTAGCCATGCAGTGACATGGTTAAACACTTATATTGTGCTCGACCAGGCCAGTATAAAAATAACAGTAGATTCGTAGATCAGAATCTACTGTTTTAACAAGAGACTGAAGTCACTGGTGAATTTTAATTAACTTGAAACACCTAACAGAACTTGTGACAGACACATAGATAGCCAGTCTTTCCACATTGGTAGAAGTGATGTTATTTGTCAAGTATTGCTACGTAGACTTGGTGGTTTTTGTTCTACCAATAGCGTAAAACGTGAATGTTTGTGTGTTTTTATTTTTAATAACTGTTATTAAGCTTCCCGTTCCTGTTTGGCTCTCTTGTGTTAGTATTGTCGATCTCTAGTCATTTTTTTCTTTGTCATCTACCGCCACGTTCTGCATAAGGCGAAGGGTAACAGCATGGTGAAAAAAAACAGTTCGTCGGGAGAATTGTCTGCAAAAAAAAATGATGCTTGTGACTCATACCCACGACCCTAGTAAATTATAAGTGTCAAATACCGATATCTGGGGAAATTTGATGTTGAGGTATTTTAGTTTTGGAAAAGGGGGGTCAGGGGGGTCTTTGTCATCTACCGCCACGTTCTGCATAAGGCAAAGGGTAACAGCATGGTGAAAAAAAACAGTTCGTCGGGAGAGTTGTCTGCAAAAAAAAATTTATGCTTGTGACTCATACCCACGACCCTAGTAAATTATTAGTGTCAAATACCAATATTTGGGGAAATTTGATGTTGAGGTACTTTAGGTTTGGAAAAGGGGGGTCAAGACAGACCCCCCCCCCCCCCTGAACCCCATCTCCTCTCTGGATCCGTTAATCAGCCAGTGCAG
The DNA here is from genome assembly GCA_964017125.1 of Flabesymbios commensalis. Taxonomy (NCBI): domain Eukaryota; kingdom Metazoa; phylum Annelida; class Polychaeta; order Terebellida; family Flabelligeridae; genus Flabesymbios; species Flabesymbios commensalis. Next base: position 1,733,300 of record OZ024907.1, on the reverse strand, counting down.
TTAGGTTACACTGTCTGATTGATCGTGTCAGTAAATACAAACGTTGCTCATGTAGACAGATAATTGCCCAATTTATCGAACTTGAAACACCTAGCAGAACGTGTTATGGTCACATAGATATCCCGTGTGGCCTCATTGGAAGCAGTGATGCTATTTGTCAATTATTGCTACGTAGAGTTGGTGTTTTTTGTTCTACCAAAATGAAATGAATCGGGCTTTAGGCCACCTTTGTGCACATATAGGCTAAACTGGGCCAGGAGAACCTCCTGAGGATGGTGAGATGAATGAGATGACACTGTCCTCCAGACACAGGATTCGAAATTGGAGCCCTGGCGGTCTGAGGCCGAGCACGCTACCTCTCGGTCACGGAGGTTCCCCACAATACTGACTTTCACACGTGGATGGGGAAGAAACATTTTATTGTTTCTTGCAATTCGCCGAGACCGGGAACCGAACCCCGAACTCGGCGTGAAAGGCAGCGGTGCTAACCACTACCCTAGGGCCCCCGCCCTGTTCTACCAACATCATAAAATGTGAATGGTTGTGTGTTTTTATTGTTGGTAACAATAGGTAACTGTTATTAAACTGCTATTAGGCTTCGCGTTGCTGTTTGATTCGTTTGGCTCTCCTGTGTTAGGATCGTCGGTCTTTAATGAACCCTTACATAGGATCAACTTTAGTCGTCAAAATCTGACGTCTGTAGACGTCAGATTATGACGTCTAAAGTCGATCCCCACACTGTAAGTTTAAAAATATTTCAAATGGTCGTAGACCCATAACATAGGTATTCAAATGAATCGGGAAGAGCTAACTAAGACATTTAAGATGATTTAAAGGTGAAAAAACCCTTTGGCTGCGATGTTTTTTTACAAATTTATTCAGCGTTTTAAGGGTTAGTAATTTATTTCTTAGTCATCTACCTCCACGTTCTGCATAAGGCGAAAAGTAACATTATGGTGAAATAGGGAGAGTTGTCTGCAAGAAGAAATTTATGTTTGTGAATCCTACCCACGACCGTAGTCAATTTTTAGTGTAAAATACCGATATTTGGTGAATTTTGATGTTGAGGTATTTTAGGTTCGGAAAAGGGGGTCAGGATCGCCACCACCCCCCCCCCCCCCCTGAGACCCATCCCCTCTTTGGATCTGCCAATGCAGATATGTTCGACTGTCTGATTGATCGTGTTAGTAAATACAAACGTTGCTAATGTAGACAGATCATTGTCGGCTATTTTATTTTATGTGTGCATGTCACAACACTTTTAATCTAAAAAGTATATTTTTAAAATAGCATGTACACAAAACATTGCTATTTTAAACACTGGATATGACGTTGTCTTACATGGTAAGCATGCCAACACCTATAACTGGTGAAAAGTTGGTTTTATATTATACTGTCCTATGTTATTATATTTTATAATTTTAATTCACTGATATGGTTCTCAGGCCGTGTAGAGGTCGTCTTGAACTGAAGTTGATAGCATGTTGGGAAAAAATACGCAATTAATAATAATGATATTTTATCATTTTTTTCTGCATATACATGTTTTGTGCTATGACGAGCGCTTTATTTGTCCATACCAAACTCAAACAAACGTCGTTTGCTATCATATAGTATCTTGGAAAAAATAAAGCACACATGGTCCGTATTCTCGTACAAGTTACGATATATCGTAGGCTTCTGATTGGTCGAGATGGCCATCTCGACCAATCAGAAGCCTACGATATTTCGTAACTTGTACGACAATACGGGCCATGTATCCTCTCTCATTACATCATGCTCAGCTAACTATGTGGTTCAAACACGTCAATATAGCTGTCATTGTATGGCTCTTTTTGTAAGGCCACTATGTTTTTTCTCCGATTCAAATGAGCAAGCGAATTAGATTCAGGCTATTTGTTCTGTCCACACTCGCATTGGATGGTCGCCAATCCCCACACCCAAAAAAAATGCCTATTTCAGGAGATGAAAAAGCTTTGCTCCAGCTTTGTTTTTATTTTTATTTATTTTCAGAATCCCCATCAACTTAAAAAACAAAATTCAGTAGTTTGTTTGTAATATTTCCTTTTCCGCTCTCCCTCATTACATTTCGTACTTTTTATCGCCTAAAACCGAGAAAAAACAGAGTTTTCTAACTCACATAAATGGATAGCCTATATAGCTGTACAAAACGAATGAATTAATGAACCCGCGATCTCCGACGTTCCAAGCAGTCAGCTTTAACGACTGCACCAATGCCTCTTAGCTTCATAAAGCAAGTGATAAAATAATGTTTTAGTTCTCGTTGACCTCACTCTCAACCAATATGATAAAGAGCCAGTTTGTTAAAAAATAGAAAGCGTCATAAACAATCTATCCTTTTTTTCCACGAATATGGCTATAATTTAAGCTATCACCAGCATCATTGCTATGAAGTATTACTTGTCCTTTTTACACTCTGACTACTTTGAGTTCATCGATGACAGCTATCTTTTTTTTTTCGCTGACATCGACCTACTTAGTCTCTGCTCTGTCATATCACAAATAGTTATCTCAATGCCAATCGGGACTATAATAGTCCAATTATATAGTGAAGCGTTATATACATCAGATTTTAATCACGGAATAAATCAGCATTGCTTGGATTCCCACTAATGTCGAATGTTAAATTAATAAAAACAACCTTTATTAAAATAGTCCAATTAGATATTGAAGCAATCAGATTTAAAATGTTTGCTCTCTATTTCCATGTATATATATTTTTAAACTTACGGATGGCGACAGCATAATACAACTTAAAATGTATGTAAATCTCACGGTAATAAGATAAGGCACGTTGAGGATTAAGCAGCTATATTGGTTGATATGTCAATTTGCAAAATTAATTTAATATGAAGTGATGCTGCCTAATAACCATGATTCTTTACTTAAAAAGCACAAAAAAGAAAAAAATTACATTGATTTGTGCTCTGAATTGTAGCGTGCTTTATTTATTCAACATTGGAATTGTAATTATTATATTTTTCTGGTGGAATTATCCTAAAAATGGTTTGTTAAATTAATACCTGCTTATTTACATTATGACCTCGCTCATTTTGCCTTTTTTGAATAAAAACAGACAAAATATTGTGACGAATTGATTAAAAAATTCAATTTAAGAATTTGTTTCGCAATAGAACAGGCAAACGGTTTTTATTAGTATGCCTTTTTGGCATACAATATATATACGACACCGTGACTGCCATAGCGTCAGTATCCTTCAATAATATTAAGATTCAATGGCGCTTTGGTCTGAATCATTGTCCGGTGGCAGGTCCAATGTCCAAAAAAGAGTCAATTATATGAGGGTGAGTAGATACCTAATGTAAAATAGTGTGTTTTATTTAGTGAATTGTTCCACAAACATGGTGTAGCAGGCACACAATATGACTGGCTGTAGTTTATCTCTGGCTGCGGCCCGATATGTAACAGCATCATAGTTTTGGATCTCAGTGTTTGCTGGCGATTCTTGAAATGCAAGAAATCAACGAGATATAAGGGATTGCCAGCAGATAGTGCTTTATTTTATATGTGACGATGCTCAGTGTAAAAATAATACGTGATTTAATAGGCAGTGCAAGTAGTTACTTGAGCAGTGGCATAGTCTCTGACAACCTACTAGACCTAATAACCACCTGGGCAAGGTTATAATCCTGTACAGTCTGTTGACTTGTTTTATGTCTTTCTGAACAACTGAAAAGCAAAAAGTAGGTAAGACAACTGCTCACTAGAGTTTCGTATACAGTCTATTTCAGCAAATTTCTGGTTTAGAAGTTGAACTTTAAATCTATGAGCAACTTTTTAAATGTTTAATTAAATTTCCAATGATCGTAATTCCCGTCTTACTAAGGTTTAATTTGAGCATGTTTTGATTCATCCAGACCTGAATTGCCAGCATGCAAGTTTGTGGGACAATTGGCGACTGTGTTATATTTTCTGCAACAAAATATTGCAGATTTGTGTGTCGTCAGCATAAAGGTGATGTTTCAGACCAAATGTTGTTATTATTGCGCTGAGAGGAGTTTTATACATAGTATGAAGCAGACCCGGCACCAAACATTGCGGAGCTCAACACATCAACAATTGCGGAGTTGACAGTACACTGTTGACTTAAACAAGCTGAGAACGACCTAGATAGGATCAGACCCAATGTATCACCATGAAACAATTTGGCCATGCAATTTCATTGTTAAACCAGTATTACAAATAACAGTAGATTCGTAGATCCGAATCTTCTGTTTTAACAATAGCCTGGCGTCACATGTGTATTTTAAGAATATATAAAGGGATGTTCCGATGGACTGGTCACCTTTATGTGTAAAAATAAGGTTTTTGAAATACATGAATTATTCATATAAGATCTTATTGGGTTTTTTAACGATGATTTTCTCAATAAATTTGTAAACATAATTCAAACCAGATACTGAATGTGTAAGGCTACATACACCTTATGAAAACTATAGGCTATAGGTGATGAAAACGCCGCAGATGCATTACCTCGATATATCATATAAATAGAAGTATGTAGGCCTACATAGTTTAATGCAAAATTAAAACCGTTGCACCAGTATCTTACATGCAGCTTATTAATATTATAAGAAACTTTTAAAATACTTGACAATATGATATATCACAACTGGGCATTGGAATGACAGGAAACATGACATTTCGGGTTATTAATAACATTACTAAACGCAATTAGCACAGTTTATCATTAACATACGATATAAATATATTTATTAATGGATAACAAATAGCTGCTTCCTGACAATTCGAATGCGAATATTGAATTAATAGATAGTTATTCTTCTCTATTTTGTCTCTAAAACAATAGATCTAATTTTTTATGTTGTGACTATTAGCGCTTACTCTTCTAAGCTGTTACTTCTCAATTTTCGCCGACTCGAAATTGCTTCTAATCTTCATCAACAACTTCAACTACAACTTAATGTAGCGAAGCAATTTTTTTAATTTTCGTATAGGATAAAGCCTGAGAAGCTCTACATTCTTAGCTGTGAAAAGGGTCACAGATTTATATTACATTTGTCCCACATTTAAAACATATCCACTTTCAGTTCTTACACACGTGCTAATAAAACCACATGACGATTGAACTCACGATCAGTGTGACCAGCAAGATAGAAATATATGTTTCCTTAGATTTAAAAAAAGAAGAATTTTTGAATTTCAATTAGAAAATATTACTGGTAACTACGTTTAAATGTGTACATTTACTTTCAGTTCTTAGACACGTGCTAATAAAACCACACAACGATTAAACTCAAGATCAGTGTGACCAGCAAGATAGAAAAATATGTTTCCTTAGATTAAAAAAAAAAAATTTCAATTAGAAAATATTACTGGTAACTACGTTTAAAGTGACATGATATTGATCAATGTGTACAATCTATACCGTATGAACGAAAATGCAAGCATCTACCATGAGGTGTCTCATCCCTTTGTGTTATACACATCAACGCCCTCTCATGATTTGCTTCCTATAGTTAAAAAAGTGGTCCAAAAGCAAAACATTATTAAGTTAACGTCACCTGCTTTCCCGGTGGTTTGTCATTGTCCGAATTGACAACCTGTCTAATTCAGTATCGCCAGCTTCGGCCACACTAATGTCATGAACGTAATTTAACATATGAACGTCTAGCTATCAAGTATAAGATCCGTCGTTGATGTAATCTTTGCAAGCATCTCTATCAGATATGTGTGCCAAAACATAGCAGCGTTCAAAAGCAGTGTTTATTCAATTTGAATTAAACCAATTTCAATAGAAAAAAATACATTTGGTCAGTGACAATGCTGACATTTTTACGTCTGTAAATGGACAGGGTATTGCTTAATCGTGTCCGTCTCTGTAAAGAAGGAGATGTTATAAATAACATATGTATGCGCTTAATTGCCTGATGTTTTATGTTTCCAGGGTTACAGATGCTACATGACTTCCACTGATGAGCTATCCAGCCTTGTGAGAGATGCTGACTCAGTAGATGGAGTCTCCAGCCTGCAGCCTCATCTAATATCTGATATCATCACTAAAACTGAGAACAAACACCTGTTCCCCAGCGGCAGATTCTGTGTAGATTATCACCCGTTCTCAGTGGAGAGACAAAACATTGAGATTATCCAGAACCAGTGGAAAGTTCTCTTTACGTTTGACCCCACATGGTCTGGTAAATGCCAGGCTATCAGTTTCCTATCTCATTATGAAGGTGAAAATGCCAGGTGTATCAACGCGGAAATCTACACTGCAAATATATCTGGTAATGCTGTTATCCGGCACATAATCAAGGCGGTCGACTCTTTCCTACAGATGGATGATTACAATGGGGAACTAGTCTTAGAATTACAGTTTCATCCGGATCTTAGTGAGAGAGTGGATCATTTCACTAATCTCGCGGGACTTGTACATACTCATTATGCTAATAATTATTTACTTATGGAAAAGGCTATATGATTGACTAGTTATTCAGGTTTGAGTTACCTTCAATTATGTCTCTATTCAATTGATCATGTGTGCGCAATATTCAACTATTATGAGGAATGTATTCTGCCTTCCACATCGATTCATTATTGCCATGCCATTATCTAACATAGATCCTTATTATTTTTAACTTGTGTGACTGCCCCAATCATCCAGGACATACACAATAAAAGCATATCCTTCAAGAAACTGTACCACAACACTGAACCACCTATGGAGAACTTACTGATATGTTGAATATATACACACATGTGGAGATGTTCCGAATTGCAGTAAAGTATTTCTTGTTTACAAAAGAGAGATTTGCATGCAAAACAAACATCTACAAAAGATTTGGAAAACCACCACTTCAAATAAAATACATTTACTGAGCATATCTATATCAATATATGCTTCTGGGGTATATGCGTGATTGTTTGTTTTATTATTATTTATCATATGAAATATTCAGGAACTATCTATCATATGAAAAAAATTAATTGAATCGAGCTTTAGGCCACCTTTGTGCACATATAGGCTAAACTGGATCAGGAGAACCTCCTGAGGATGGTGTGATGATTGACACAGGATTCGAATTCGAGCCCTGGTGGTCTGAGGCCGAGCACGTTACCTCTCGGTCACGGAGGCTCCCCACAATAATGACTTTCACACGTGGATGGGGAAGAAACATTTTTGTTTCTTTCAATCCGCCGAGACCGGGAACCGAGCCCCGAACTCTGGCGTGAACGGCAGCGGTGTTAACCACTACCCTAGGGCCCCCCTTATTTATCATATGAAATGGCTTCTTAATATGGCCATAAGATGTGAACATGTACATAGACTAGAATTGCATAACTTTTTTAAATTTTGTGTTGCGCATTTTCCATTTAAGTGAGAGATAAGGACTAAATTTAATTGCCGACATGCATGTCCAAAATAAGAGATACGGGAATAACTGATAAATGGGGTTTTCGGCACACTTGCTACGTTGCTACATAAACCCAAAATTTACAAGACTTCCGCAATTCTACTTAATGAACATGTTCACATCTTATGGCCATATTCAGAAGCCAAAATAAAAATACGGATATTTTGTGATTTTAGCGTGACTGTGTCGCTTTAAGTATAGACATAAATTCACACCAATCATCAAGCTATAACGCGATGAAGTTTAAAACAATAGCGCAATTTGAAACAAGGCAATATAATTGCAGAATCAAAATACCATAAGTCATGTTTCAATACAAATAGAAATACAATGAAAAAGACTTTGGGCATCTTTAAAAGAAACAATGACGAAATCAAAATAAAAAAAAGAGTATTTACAGATATCTTCAAATTACACGAGCATCAAATAATGTGTAAACTAGAAATAAATAAACTAGAAATAAATTCAATATATTTCCACGAACATTGGTTTAGATTTATTCTCTAAAATAGCCAACCACAGGAGAAAGACTAGATATACAGACGACATTTTGTATTTCTTATTTTGGACAACCATGTGAAAAATAAGAAATACAGGGATTTCTTCTCTATATCTAGCCTAACTGGTGAATGCGCAGCACAAAAATTAAAAAAACTTTTGCAGTGTTAGTCTATGGAAATTTTCACATCATCTGGTCATATTAAGAAGCCAAAATAAAATTACCGATTTTTTTTATAATTTTAGCCTGGGTGTGGGCATTTAACTTTCACAAATCACATTAATTTGCAGACACTTGAAGCTGCGAGACACATCTTCAAGTGACTGAAAAAATAAATTGAATAGATCGTAGCCCTTGGGTTTAATCTAAAGTATATTAGCTTGAATATCCTCCGTCCTATTGACTATTGATGTTATGTAGTGCTGAGCGCTGTGTGGGGGTCAGTCAAATGGTCCATGTGGTTGTCAGGCTGGTCCTTGATTGGTTTGCCCTCGGATCATTGCTGTTATATACAGTACGTTAGCAGATGGGTATGCCTGGGGGACAATCTCCACCTGAAAAAAAACGTTTAAATAATTGTATTCGGTGTATCGTATACCAACCCTTCTACCGCTGAACAAGACTATATGTTTTTCAAATCAACCAATCAAATCAATGATATCGGGATGAAAATGTGTGCTTACTTATACATCACATTTTGCAAATGTTTGGTCTTAAATCGAACCCATATGCATAATTTTCACCCACCTGAAATTGTGGGACGCGGTAGCTTCAGTTGGGCAAACATTTGAAGATGATAACAGATAAAGGGCTAAACAAATGTAAATTCACATAAAATGATATTAGATAAATCAGAGGTGGACCCAACAAAGTGGGGTACTGAGATGATTGCTAGTAGTAGTACTTTTCGCACCCATCTGGGGAGGGTCATTAAGGATCTGTTCCGTCTGTTGGATGCTGTGTATGGCATTGTACGGAAGCACTAGTCTACAGCAATCATCCAAGGGCAGCTGTAGCCTCCTCGTATCTGACTATAATCTTCAGGCGGATTGCCAGTGGCGTACCCTGGTTCCTCCGCTCAACAGCGGAGCCAATGCAGCACCCGCATCAGTGCTGGCGCTGATGTAGGCCGTGGTAGCCTTATATAACCGGCAATAGCGTGTTTGACATCAGATCTCTCACGTGGGATGAATGGAGTTACCCAGAGGGAGTGATCCTTCCTATCGTTACTCTGGGGACAATCCGACCCGAGGATATCGGAGCTGCGCGAAATGCCAAAGAGTTTCATCATTAAGTTGCCCAGCGAAACTCAAGTCTCCGGCCATCTGGGCATGTCTGGGGGTATATCCCCTAGACATGCCCAGAACCCCTTACCAGGCGAGCGAAGGAAAACGCTCTCAATAACCCACCATGCCCTATCACCCCCACCCTCACATCATCATCTGTACATCATTCATCTCATCAATTAACTACAACGTTTTTATCGTATTATAATGTCACTTAAAAGACCTTTTGTGCCGAAAAGTGACGTAAAGCAATGATTTACTACTACTACTACCACTACCCAACAAAGTAAAACAAAACACCACATGAAGCCCAGTACAGCACATCACAACACAATTAACATAACACAGCATAACACAACACTTGCAGCAGTATACAGCACAACACCTAGCACGACGCAGCACTTGCACCACAATACAACAAATCGCAACATAACACAACGTAGCACAACACTTGCGACATGATACAGCACAACACAAACAACACAATATATAGAGCACATCACAGCACAGCACAATATAACATAGAACATCACACCACAACCACATCATGACAGGCAGCACAACACAACACAACACAACACAACACAACACAACACAACACAACACAACACAACACAACACAACACAACACAACACAACACAACACAACACAACACAACACAGCACAGCACAGCACAGCACAAAACAGCACAGCACAGCACAGCACAGCACATCACAGCACAACACAACACAACACAACACAACACAGCACAACAAATCACAGCACAGCATAGCACAGCACAACACAGCACAACACAACACAGCACAGCAACACAGCACAGCACAGCACAGCAACACAGTACAGCACATCACAATACAACATAATAAAGCACAACACAGCACAGCAACACAGCACAGCACAGCACAGCACAGCACAGCACAGCACATCACAGCACAGCACAATACAATACAACACAACACAACACAACACAACACAGCACAGCACGGTATAGCACATCGCTCCACAGCACGGAGCAGCACAGAACAGCCCCCCAAAAAACACCACAAAAACACCACAAAACAGCACAACACACGGCACACAACACATCACAATAAATAACAGCACAGTAGAGCACTATACATACCAACACAGCACAGCATAGCACAGCCCCACACATCCCAACATAACAAACAACCGCACAATACATTACAGCAGATCACATCACAACACACTACAACAGATCACAACACATCATAACACAGCACAACACATGACAATAAAGCACAACAAATCACAACACAGCACATCACAGCAGTGCACTATACAAACAAAAACAGCACAGCTTAGTAAAACCCCACGCAGCCCAACATAAACAACCGCATAACACATCACAACACATGACAGCACATCACAGCACAGCACATCACATCACATCACATTCATTCATTCATTCATTCATTCATTCATTCATTCATTCATTCATTTATTCATCCATTTTTTCTCACCTTTTGGGGGGTTTTCAGTGGTCCTTTCCTTTGACTGACTATCTTTAGCATTTTTAGGACCTTTTCCTGGGTGTCCATTTTTCGGACCTTTTCCTGGGTGTCCATTTTTCGGACCTTTTCCTGGATGTTCCTTAGATGTCTTTTTGCCGTCTGAGCAAATACAAAAAAATGAATCCAGTAATAAAAATATTTAGGCTGTAAGTAATTGCATAAAAAACCGTGATCTAGTGATTAGGGCTGCGGGCACATAGTCGGGAGGTCGTGGGCTCGAATCGCACATCGGACATGATGGGGATTTTTTCGCAGCCCCAACCCAGGGTGAGTTTCACAAAAGCTCAATGGGTATGTCAAGTCACTGGCCGAAATTCATCAACTAAAAGGATGCGACATTTGGGGGCGTCTCGGAGCTATAACCCATTTTAGTCCATAGTCCAGAATATGTTACCCCCCACCCCAACTACTCTCCATGAGTGATATTATTTTGTTCAGGGGACTCCTGGGAATGATATTAGCGATGTTACCAGGAAAAAATAGTAATAAATATGAGTCTCAGCGATTTTTCAAAATGGCCGCCTCGACAAACTAATTTGAACAATATCTCCTGTTCTAATTGAAATACAAGCATATTATATTGCAGGCAGTGATGGTAGACATAGATATTCACTGGGATTTTAATGTTAATTTTTGACACCAATGTTTTTCTGTCTCTACTACGTCTACTGATTCAGAAAATTTTTGTGACATTTTTCCTTTTGGCTTGAAGATCATTTTGAGGTCATTCTTCAATATACGAAAATTTCATACAGCGTCCACATACTTGGCATAAAGTATATCATAAGACCCCTCAAAAATTTGCTCTATGAGATGCACAATGTGGATATTGATAAATCATAAGAGTCAGTTCAGTGTGGAATGAAATCGGCAGCATTATATGCATACATATTACGCAATACGGTAATATTCGTCTATGATTTTATCCCAAGAGGCTTTTGCGCGAACGCCCCCGTAATCTTTATTGGGACAACATTATTATTTATAATCAATTAATTAAGTATTAATGGTGATGTATATTGGTTTCAGTGATATAGCTATACTAAAAGCACGCTTATTGGTCAATTAATTTGTATTTTTAGCTATTCAAGATGGCGTCCAAGATGGCTGCCCCTGAATAGGCATATTTAAGAAATTGTGTAAATGTTTTATTTTTTTCTATTTTCTCTTGTAATCTCGTGTATTTTTATGCGCTGTGAGTCCATCTAAACTACTCCCAGATAACGTTAAGCAATATTTAGCACCTTAACACGAGGGTTTTCAATTTGCGACATAAAACATCCAGCTGTTTTTCGGGTGAGAAACTGATTTATATTTTCTTACATGTCTCAGTATCCTCGGCGGATACGTTCTCGTTTAGATATAATGACAGTGTCCATAGGGATATTGTGTGACTAAGATCCTAGATACGGGTCTATTGGTGGAAAATAATTGATAAATTAATACCTAGTTTAGTGCAAATGATCCCCAGGGGCTCTAGATGTACCTTTTTTGGGATACTGTATTTAAATATGTCTACTTTCACCATGGTACTTTGACCAATGCTGGTTTAATGTTGGGCCAGCGTCGCATACGCTGGACCAACATTAAACCAGTATTGGTTCGATACTGTACTTAAATATGTCTACTTTCACTATGATATTTTGACCCAGTTTGATGATGCGCTGTTTTCCAGGCCATAACTTTGAAACTATTGGTTTGATGGACTATCACCAAATGTTGTACAATGATTCTCGGGAGCTCTAGATGTGCTGCTCGGGGTTTCTATAGTTTTGTCCACTTTCGAGACTACCTTGACCTAGTTTAGTGTGCTGACCTTGATGGATCGTTTCCAAATTTGGTACAATCCAGTAACTCTAGGTGTGCCTTCGTGGTCACTGTCCTTTATTTTACTTTTAATAGTGTACCTATGAAAGTTAAGTGTCTTCGACTGTTCTTCTTCAAATATGGTAAACTAGTTGATTATGTTGATGGATTGTTACCATCCTGTTAATCCTGGAGTAAATCGGGATGTAAAAATGTGATTTATTTTTTATCCATGTTTTCGAGTTTATGTCTTTCGTGTGACTAGTGGTTTTCAACGATGTTGTAATAGTCAGAGCTTTTTTATGTATTCTACATGCATATTATGCTTATTTTTTATACATGGTAATGGAGTTTTTTGTTGGTAGTTCTTAAATAATGTGAATTTGTTTGACACATATACACTAAATCAAATACACATAGTAATAACGAGAACTTCAAAGCGTAGAAGTGAAGAAATTAACATTGATGTGTTCTCTTCTCAAAACCATCTTTCTCCATCGGTATATGTGACCAGCCATCAATTCTTTTTACATTGAATATTTGTGTCAGCGGCATACAGATCCTGGTTGATAGTGAAGCTGCAGGACTTGTTATCACAGTTACTTTATGAACATTTCGGATGATATACAGGCTGAAAATAAACCATAGAGGATATTTCTGATCAACCAACATGCTCACGGACTTTCGGCGAACACAACAGAAAGCTCACGGCTTTCGGTGAACACAACAGCATGGGCAGCAATGCATCTTTTGTGGGGGAGTGAGCGGGAAGGCCAATCAAGTGTCTTAGATAGAAAAACAGGGAGCAGACATGGAAAGCGAACAGTTTGCAGTTGAAGGCCGGTGGTGTTCCCGAATGCTTCTATTCCAAAACTGCGTAGATTAGTCAGAGCCAAGAACCAGCCCCAGGAATGCTCATCAGCGGTAATGATCACCAGCTAAATATTCGATATTTCTCAAAAAAAAATATTTTACTGCTGAGAAGCGGGACACTTATATCAGTTCCAATAAAAATGCCTGATTAGTTATAATGAACATTTATAATATGCTGAAGAACTATCTGATAGCATTTTGTTTTGGCTGGTCAAAGGGGCCAGTTATTTATTCAACTATATATCCTTGCCCTATGCAAACTCATTACATGGTCATACAAGGTTGCAACTCTCCTATTCTGGCCACCATCAGTAGTATGGCTAGTTGTATGGCAATCTTCATTTCATATGGTACTGCTTCAATGGCGCACAAAAATCCTATGAAATTTTGTCCCTGAATAATCAGCTGCAGAAGTTTGGGGCACTGCAACGCACACCGCGATAACAAACAATCTTGTCTGATATAGATACAAACATCATATGCCTGCCTCCAGTCTGTGAATACACAGCCGATCTAAATGAATCATCGCTGCCAGCCAGTTTCCACAGGTGGAGTATTAACGTTGCTAATAAGGAGATATTTCTCTATTTGTCAGTCACACCACAACACGCCGTTTCCGATAATTCTGTTTTTTTAGGCTGGAGAGGGTTATGATGAAGACCATCGATGTTGTATCAACAATTCCAACTCCTCTAACATTACAGGAGAAAAAAAAAGTGGTGGTAGCATCATCTCATGCGAGACACCAGACCGGATACACAACAGAGTCAGCTCTAAGCCTGGTAGGCGGAAGCAGCTGCTTCTTAAAACCGTTAGTTTAAACAATATTCCTCGCATTCAACAGTTCAAGCGCTTGGTGTATGTTCAGCGTTATGTTCAACACATGAAAACTACTAAAAACTCAATAACTCGTTGCGAAGGCTTCTTGGAACTTTGTTTGTCGTTTGTAGATTGAGTGTGTCCCATTGGATCTTCTGACAACATAACAGGATAGAAATACAAATGATTTTTTTGGTAGATTTGATAAAAATATCATGCAGCCCTGTAACATTTAAGACTCGTCTCTGAAATAGTTTTTCGCACAAGAGCCCTATCTACACTGTCATTATAAATACACCACCTTTCCAACGCAATTGATTGTCGTCAATATACCAGTGCATGTAATAAAACACCTGTATATTCGTTTAAGTTACATGTATCACTGATAATGTTTGTGATCCAGTATATGTGTGTGGTAACATTATTACCAGGCGGATACACTGACAATAAGTGGTTCACTCAGAAAACATCACGCTTACATGAAATATATCATCAATTGAACTGTCAAACACAAATCAGTTTCACACCTAGAAAACAGCTGTAAAAGTTTATGGGCCATTGTCTGGGAGTAGTTTAGATGAGCTCACAGACCATAAAACTAGTTAAAATGATGTATTACAAAAAAAAACAATTGAGCTAAGATTTACAAATTTGCACAAATTCTTAAATCTGCCCATACACTGGCAGCCATCTTGGACGCCATTTTGAATAACTAGAAACAAAAATTAATTGACCAAAAGGTGTGACTTCACTATAACTATGTTACTGACACCAATACATCACCATTAATATTGAATTAATTGATTATAGATGATAAAGTTGTCCCAATAGATATTACTAAGGCATTAGCTGAAAAGCCTCTGGGGATAAAAGGGTTAAATATATTTGCACAATAGATGGGGGTATTTTAGATTTACTAATCACGAAACTATTTGAAATGGTCCATTGCAAAAGAAAATTGAACTAAAATCTATCAATATATGAAAAAAACATAAATCAGTTTCACTCTCGAACAACAACTGGAAAGGTTTAAGGGCTAAGTGACCCGCCAATTACACTTTGGATGTTTTATGTCGCTAATTGAATACTCTCATGTTAAGGTGCTAAATAGTCCTTAAAGTTGTCTGGAAGTTGTTTAGATAGACTCATAGACCATAAAATTAGTTGAAATTATGTATTACAAAAGAAATTTTATATAAAATTGAAGAATTTACACAATTTCTTAAATCTGTCCATATACTGGCAGCCATCTTGGACGCCATCTTGAATAACTAAATTACAAATTAAGTGACCGATATAAGCGTGCCTTTAATATACCTTCAATATAGTACTAATGACTCCAATATACAACACCATTAATACTTAGTTCATTGATTATAAATAATAATGTTGTCTCAATAGAGATTACAGAGGCGTTCGCTAAAAAGTCTATATAACTTTACTGACCACGAAACTATTTGAAATGGTGTATTACAAAAAATTTTAGCTAAAATCGACCATTTTACGCTATTTATCAAATATGACTTTACCATCTTGGCCATCTTGGACGCCATCTTGAATATGTCAGAGTGCTTGAAAAGAATTTTCTAGAACGTTTACCATGTTAATCAATATACCTCTAGGGTTCTTTCATGAAACAATAAGCTTGCTATGAGCAATCTAAGTTTCTTCTTTTTCGAGATATTTTTGAATATAGGTCCCAAGTGGCGGCCATTTTGAAAACCAAGATGGCGGCCAAAAACTGGACGTACCAACTTGCTTCCATCAAAATTCCTGTACAGGAAGATCTTAACTATCTGTGTGCCAAAATTCACAATTTTATCCAAAAGTGCACACTTCATCCCATATATTGACTTAAGAGCCCCCACTATGTCCAGAGTTCTATTGCCCCGGTATTTGAATATACCCCCGTTAATTCATTCATGGTATGTGTTATCACGTTATGGGCAAGGCGCCAACGTTGTATGCATAGTGGGAATTACATGTACTTTAATTACAGTGGAGAGAATATTGCTTTATATCGTTTTCTGCACAATCATGTCAGCTACAGCAAGCTGTTGTTCTATATTGCACACTTCATAACAAGTTCTGGTGTTGTTCTACACTTAATAGTGCCAGATTTCTTGAAGAAGTTTATCAAAAGATGTTAGATTCTCTTGTTGGAGGTCATCTGAGTGAGAAGAGTTATGAAAACATTTTGCCTCACAGCACACGAGACGTACATGACTGTAATTCAAGAAAATTGATCCATCTCAAATGTTAACCTTCGGGTAAATAATTAGTGTCCCGTTAGAGAGGATAGCTATTGATGTCTTAAGATCAATTACCATTGTCCCTTTACGAAAACATATTTATCCTGGTGTGTGGAGATTTTACTAAATGGATTAAGTGTTTTAGGATGACTCACTGTGAGGCTGTTACTCTTAGAGAAATTATGTGTAGGTTCGGTACACCAATACAGCTCAGCACAGATCAAGGGTCGAATTTCGAATCAATACTGTTCCAAAGATGTGTGACAGGCTGTAAATTGACAAGACACATACTACAACACTGAGATCTCCATGTGGTGATGGTGCGCGTTGAACATACCTTGGCATAACGAGCAACACCTCATAGGAGACATGGGTTCTCTTTTTAATTTTCTTATGATTGAACGGGTAAATATGCCTTTCAAATTGGCATTGATTTTAGCCAAACGCAGCCGGAGATGCACGTTTACCTGAATTTATATGTTGGCACACATCATAAGGATTAAAGAAATCTTATGGCGATAATGTCCATTCCAGGTGGCACCTACTACCTCCATCTGAAGCGGGTATAACACTGGTTGTGTATTTTTACAATGGTACCAGACAACTTGAGTAATATGACGGCACTGGAAATGTTTGGCCAAAATTGAAACGAGATTCTGACGTTTAAAGTCGATCCCCGCACTGTAAGAATAAAAATATTTCTAATGGTCGTAGACCCATACCATAGGTATTCAAATGAATCAGCAAGAGCTAACGAAGGCATTTATGATGATTGCAAATTGGAAAAAACCCTTTGGCCTTCAAGGTTTTTATAAAAAAATTCAGCGCTTTAAGGGCTAAAAACCAATCCGAGGGAGGGAGGGTAAAAACCAATCAGAGGGAGGGAGGGTAAAAACCAATCCGAGGGAGGGAGGGTAAAAACCAATCCGAGGGAGGGAGGGTAAAAACCAATCCGAGGGAGGAAGAGTAAAAACCAATCCGAGGGAGGGAGGCTAAAAACTAATCCGAGGGAGGCTGAAAACCAATCCGAGGGAGGGAGAGTAAAAACCAATCCGAGGGAGGGAGGGTAAAAACCAATCCGAGGGAGGGAGGGTAAAAACCAATCCGAGGGAGGGAGGGTAAAAACCAATCCGAGGGAGGGAGGATAAAAACCAATCCGAGGGAGGGAGGGTAAAAACCAATCCGAGGGAGGGAGGCTAAAAACCAATCCGAGGGAGGGAGGCTAAAAACCAATCCGAGGGAGGGAGGGTGAAAACCAATCCGAGGGAGGGAGGCTAAAAACCAATCCGAGGGAGGGAGGCTAAAAACCAATCCGAGGGAGGGAGGGTAAAAACCAATCCGAGGGAGGGAGGGTAAAAACCAATCCGAGGGAGGGAGGGTGAAAACCAATCCGAGGGAGGAAGAGTAAAAACCAATCCGAGGGAGGGAGGAAGGTGCATTTCTTAGATTTTGGTCTATTTTTTTTTTTTTACATAATGATCTATGCAGCTGGGAAATTGTAGCCGTATATCTTTTTGACACCAAGCCGTGAAAAGCCATCTTCCAAAATCGCCGCCAGCACACAAAGTTGAAGAAGCGATCTTCTTAACTATTTTCCACAAAAGCCTTTTAACCCCCTCTCCCCATTAATTATAAACGTTCCATTATATGGCGTAGCGGTGGCGCATCCACGATCTGCAGAAAGGGGGCGCCTGGGCATGCTTTTGAAGGCTTGCCCCCAAAAGGATTTTTCGCTAATTTAGGCTAATTTTGGAGACTGTTTAAAGTGTTGTCCGAAAATAAGCTAACTATCAGCTTGTATATTTAGTGTAGGCTCATATGTCGCATAGTGAATTAAAATAAGCTGTAATGTGTTTTTTTGTGCGAGGGTCATGTCCTGTGTGAATGGCACAATTAATTAATATCCGCCATTAGTACTGTTATTACCTTGTTAGGTTTGCACCAATAGTCAATATCAGGGAATCTCCGGGCTCTTAGCGACTGTGTTTGCATGGTCACATGGCCCAGAGCTACCTGTTTCGCGGATTGCCACATTTATTGTACTTACATTATATTATCGTACCCCCACAGGTGTTATCGATCACGAGACTTCTACTGATAACTTCCTGTATCGACCAAAACTTGTCAACAATTCGTTCTGCGGTTGCGAATTATTTACGTTTACTGACGCATTGTAGTCTAAATATTCTAATTATCAGTTAAACATGTTAGTGGTCGTACGATAAATGCATATGGCACTGCTTTTTGGTCGATAAAGGCTGAGATCGGTACTTGTCGCCGATACAGGCACTCGCCTTCGGTTCGGCCTGTATCTGGCGACGCGTACCGATCTGAGCCTTTATCGACCAAAAAACAGTGCCATATGCATATCTTATCGTTTGTTTTTAAAATATCATATATTTTCCACCATTTTCTTATTGCATACTCCAGTTACTGTAGCATAATTATGCACCTATGTATTTTAGGTTTCTACGCTTTCCACGAATATTATTCATAATAAATAAATGTACGGTACATATGCAATTTGAATGAGAATTAAATGAGTCAATCAAATATGAAATACAATTTTTATCTAATCTTTAAAGAGCTGTTATAGCAATGATCATGATTGTGTAAAATCATTATATCCTTAAATTGATATTTTATCACATAATAATGTTATATACCTTATCTCAATAAACTCATGAAAACTGTTCTCGGTACATTTAATCCGATGATACCTCAGTATTACACTAACAAATAATACAAGATGGACATAGAGATTTAGTTATAATATGTAATGGCAGCACATGTGCCAAACGTAAATCCAAATTACGCACCACTCTCAGAAACACCATAAACATACTTTGTTTTTAATTATCTTCTTTTTCGATATATATTTAGAGAAAGGATAGTTCCGATAATACAATCAGCAATATAATAAAATATTCTGTTTTGTATTTTTATATCAGATAAATAAAGTAGGTGAATATAATATGGTGCACATGCTAGTAACATAAAGTAAATCAAGTTACGTGTTTTCGGAGTGGTAAGCATAACAGTTTAATAAGTTTCGTCATATTACCTTCTTTGACTGCTAGAATTTAAAAAGTGGAGGTTCAAAAATGTGATATTGACGTTTGAATCACAGATTGTTTAAACTTCTACACTATCTTTATATATTGTCATTAAAAAACATATTTATTTTGCGAACTGAAGTTTACTTTGTGTCAGCATGTAATTTTAGTAGCTGCCTCTGGTATTTGAAGATAATGTTTATATAATAATTACAAAAATGTTTTTTTATTGAATAATATTTCAGGAATTTGTTGATAATCATAGGGGAGAGTGAGAATAAATGGTGAACAAGTGAACGAATGACTGGGGTTGTGCACATATAAATTATGACTAAAATGGACCAGGATAACTTCCCGTGTACATGGTGTCTTAGAGCTGTACCGATTTCTGTATTTTCAAGAGTTGATAATTTTGGTATATCTAAGGGAATAAAACTTACACGTAGGCCTACTGCATATTCAAGGGTCAATACAATAACTGCTGTGTGTTTTGAACATTAGGCCTAGATGAGTGTGCTGTGCAAAAAGCAGGGTTTTTATGTTTTTAGACAGTGACAGATAGTTTGTAAAAACTTTTAGGCTATCCCGAGCATTGTGTCTATTCAGAAAGGGTGTGTTATTGACCAAATCTCTATAGACCTATTAAATGGTATGTTTACGCCAGAAACTGTATAGGACCTAGTTATTTTCGGCAAAATTTGTATATTCAAAGGTATATTTTTGGCCACAAATTTATATACAATACAAAGGGCTTTGCTATCCTGTCTGAGCACCGAACCCATATGATTTAAACAGTGACTTCCTGTTGATATTCTGCTCTGCAAAAAAGGCAATATGTGCTTATACTTGTAAAGTAAATAGCTACTGCACTGCAGTATTGATAATTTAGTTTAATATTTTTCACCAGGTGTCACAGTACATATTTTAATTTTACCTCTAAATATTATCCTGGGGACAAAAGCTAAAACGACTTGCACCAAACAGTTATGCATCTCAGCCTAATTTGACTCAACCCTTTAACCGCCAAATTAAAAAATCGGGATTTTCACCCGCGATCCACAACTTCAAGTGAGTGAAAATTATTCAGATTTGACAAAATGGAAGTCAACTGTTTTCAAATATTGCTGATTGATGTCATATTTTATCTTTAACATGTTTAAAAGGTGATAGTTAATGTGCTAATAAAAAATGAAAACCCGAATATATGCGACACCGGCGGTTAAAGGGTTGACCCTTATTGTCGTCCATGGGGCTATCCGTCTAGCGCTCTGTAAAAAATACGCATGTAGCATATTGTGTCTCCAAAGTTATTGATCATTTAGTTTAGAGTTTTAAATGACTCATCAAGAGACTAAGTATGACTAGACCTTGACTCAGTTGACATTTGACATTTCTTTCCCCTTAATGACCCTGATATTTGAATCCGTATTTGTGTTTCATGAATACCATATTGAAGCTTTTGAGCCCCCACGATGCATCAAAGCATCATTTTACATCCTTGAATTCAGACTTAATTTTCCTACAACTAAGGTTTTAGACCGAAAATTCTCATGAAACTGGTTTACTTTGAGGATATTCGAATCAATACGAATACGAATCTATATGTAATTGGGCCTACTTTTATAAAAGTTAGCGCTTATTTTGTAATGCCCTGTGATGCGGATCCGTGATTTACTGCATCATTTACAGTTAATGGGTCAAGGTAAAGTCAGTATTATAAACAGTATTTTATATGCTTGTGACCTGCATATCCCCATCCCAGCTTGTGAGTTACGACATATAGTCTCTCTACCAGAGCAACAATAGATTAAGTCCAACAGGTTAAATCAAATCTATGGGAAATAAAATGAATGAATGTTTCAATATTTACAAATGTGTCGTCTCTTATTAAATATATCATTCATTTTGGCACGGGAAACATGTAATATGTTTATTATTTTTTATACTTTTATGTTTATACTTTTTGTACATAGATGAATATGAATATAGTTGCTGCATAGCTTGCAGAGGCTTCTATAAGCCTGTTCTAGCGCAGCACGACCAATGTTGTATATAATAATATAATGATATAATGTGTAGATTTTTTGTAGCTGTTTTTTTTAATATATGTATTGGTCAAAAGCTAAATAAAATAAAATAAAATAAAAAAATCAGTCAGTTAAGGTTGTGGGTCGCGGTAGCGAGACGCAGCTTCAAGTGAAGTGGATGAAAATGTGAATTATATAACTCAGCATTTACATTTATATAACATTTATATTACATTTTTAATGTCCTGTGATGCAGATACATGGTCTACTGCGTCATTAACAGTTAATGGGACAAGGTAATGTCAATAACCATTATTATACCTGTCTGTGTCTATGTCACCCGCATGTCACCATCATGGCTTATGACATACAGTCTCTCTATAAGAGCAAGCATAAATAAAGAACACTAAAATATCAGGGTACATTCACCCGAGGTTTTTGCGAGTGTTACGCTTCAACGCTGGAACGTAGAATAAGTCGTTATGCCAATGTTGGATTGGTGGCTATCTGTGTTTTAAATACACTAGTGACGTCAGTCTATTGTTAAAACAGAAGATTCAGATCTACGAATCTACTGTTATTTTAGGTCGGACACAATATGCAGATTTCACCATGACACGGCATATCTGCATGGCTAATGTTTCACTTTTTAGCATGCTAACTGTAATTTGTTTTCTAAATTTTGTTTATATCAAATCTTACGATGTACCTATTTCGTGTATTTTAAGTCGAAGAAAGACCTCAATTACAATAGATTCGTAGATCCGAATATCCTCGGCGCTTCGCGCCTCGTACATTCGGATCTAAGAATCTATCGAATTTCGTTCTTTCTCCTTGACATAAGACCTCCAGAGGCCTGTGACCTATGTGATCATTAGCACGTTCACCCTTGGGCCGGTTGATTCAAGACCATCGATCAACATATCAATGTATTGTGTTTTCATGGTCAAGAATTCACTCTTACACTGGATGACGTGAATAAACAGACCAATTCATTGGAAAATATGTTAAAGATTAGAAGTTTATTCTCAATACCAGTGATTCCATCGGCTTTTACAATGCATTAAAAACGATTATAGTGATTAAGCCACATTGTTTATTCTCTCTGTTTTATATGGAAGAAAAAATCAAAATCTAATGATGGAAAGCAGAAAAAAACCATTGAACCTATTTCTGTAAAAGTTGAGGAGGGCGACAACAACAAAAAATTGGCAAATTTCTGAAAAGTTCATAAAGTCCATAAAATAAAAACAACTTTTGACCTATTTTAAATAAAGTTCTTGAGGGCGACGAAAAACAGAAGCATTAAAAACATATCTGGATAAATGATTTTTCATCACCTGAAAATAAACTGGTTATTTTCGGAATGCTTTTTA
This sequence comes from Flabesymbios commensalis, assembly GCA_964017125.1. Taxonomy (NCBI): domain Eukaryota; kingdom Metazoa; phylum Annelida; class Polychaeta; order Terebellida; family Flabelligeridae; genus Flabesymbios; species Flabesymbios commensalis. The sequence continues at coordinate 1,710,352 of OZ024907.1, read as the reverse complement.
TCTGCTGTGAAGTAAAAAACACATGTTTTTTCATAATACGCGGCCTTAATCTAATCCGCACGCTCATCTAAAACAGAGGAAAAATAATAGTGGCCGTAGCAGTGAAAGGGTGGGGATTATACATCTACTAGCCATTGAATTACTCTGGTTCTGTATATACATTTGTTATCTGCGGCCTGGCTCTCTGAGCTGAACCGTGAAAAAATAGGTTATATCCACAGAAAAAAATACAGCGATCCATTTAACGACATGACGGCTAACATTGTAAAAAGGAGGATATATGGGTGTTGATATTAATGGGGTTGTTGGCTTGAATGCTCTCCGCTGACCAGTTCACATTATGCTAAAGCCCGGGTCACAATGCCCTACGCGTATGCTGTAACAACGATGTGGGGTTTTTTCGTGCGGGCTTCGCAAGGTACATGTAGCTGTTAGAAAAAAGGTCTGGGCCACAGACATATAATTTTTATATTTCTGTGGTCGGGACATGTCTAAGAGTGAAGGTTTGGACCTTGTCAATGAATACTGTAGATCTGGTAATAAAAAGGTTTTAATTTCGCGAGGAGGACAAATTCGCAAATTTGAGAATCTCGCGAAATTATTATACTAATAGCGCTACCTATCATCGAAATTGAAAATTGGCAAATTTTAGACTTCGTGAAAAATCTGAAAATCACAAATTCGCGCAAATCTGAACACGCGAAAATTACCAGATCTACAATATAACATGAAGAATAATGCTGTAACAACGATTTGAGGAATGTTTCGTGCGGGCTTCTCTAGCTGTTAGAAAAATGGTTCGGACCCGTATTCTCGTACAAGTTACGATATATTGTAGGCTTTGGATTGGTCGAGATGGCCATCTCGACCAATCCGAAGCCTACGATATATCGTAACTTGTACAAAGATACGATATCGTACCTCGCAATGGCACAGTAAAGTAGATATAATGGCATCATCAGTGATTATTTGACAGGAGAAATAGCAGCTAATCTTGGTGTCACGGGAGAGAAAAACGGGTTTACCAAATGTAAAAATATATATGCAAAAAATCTGTAGAATCCACCTAATAAAAAAAATCCATCTGTAGAATTGAAAAAACATGAACAAAACCTGTAGAATGGACTGAGTAGTGCACGGCACCCTCCCATAGATGTAGTGGGTTCATTGTTAAATGGATGACGCTGCCCAATAATATCGTGGGAGAGGAAGATATTATCAGCCCACTCTGTTCATGTCAACTAGAAACAGATAATTAAAAAACTTTGAAGTTATATTATTCCGAACTCGACGAAACTAGCATGAAAAATGTATTATATCACTTTCTAGCTTAAATTCGAGCTAACATAGATAAAATATGTTGCAATTTTGGCCACAGACCCAAAACATACACTCAGAATCTGACGTCTTTCTAAAATACTTTCGTATAAACCATGGAGACCAAAAGGTTTTTCTCAATTTAAAATCATCATAAAAGTCTTAGTTAGCTCTTTCCGATTCATTTGAATACCCATGTTATGGGTGTACGGCCATTATAAATCTTTTTACTGTTTCAGTGTGGGATCGACAATATATATAGACGTCAGAATCTGACGCCTACAGACGTCAGATTCTGACATCTGATGTCGATCCCCGCGCTGTATGGTTAAGTCGATCCTCGCACTAAATGGCTACATATTTATAATGGCCATACCAGCAGAAACACATAACATAGATATTCAAATGAAACAGCAAGAGCTAACTAAGACTCACACAATGTCAGAATCATAAGGATCACTAGTAAATGTTTTAGAGTAACTATACTAAAACTATACTATGAACTACACTATACCGGGGGCTCCCAGACACAGTAATAACCGTTAGTGTAACTATACTATAACTATTCTATGAACTATACTATACCGGGGGCTCCCAGACACAGTGATAACCGTTAGAGTAACTATACTAAAACTATACTAAGATCTCTACTATACCGGGGGCTCCCAGACACAGTAATAACCGTTAGTGTAACTATACTATAACTATTCTATGAACTATACTATACCGGGGGCTCCCAGACACAGTAATAACCGTTAGTGTAACTATACTATAACTATTCTATGAACTATACTATACCGGGGGCTCCCAGACACAGTGATAACCGTTAGAGTAACTATACTAAAACTATATTAAAACCTCTACTATACCTGGGGCTCCCAGACACAGCGATACCCGTTAGAGTAACTATACTAAAACTATACTAAAACCTCTACTATACCGGGGGCTCCCAGACACAGTGATAACCGTCAGAGTAACTATACTAAAACTATACTAAAACCTCTACTATACCGGGGGCTCCCAGACACAGCAATAACCGATAGAGTAACTATACTAAAACTATACTAAACCTCTACTATACAGGGGGCTCCCAGACACAGTAATAACCGTTTAGAGTAACTATACTGAAACTATTCTAAAACCTCTACTATACTGGGGGTTCCCAGACACAGTAATAACTGTTTAGAGTAACTATACTGAAACTATACTAAAACCTCTACTATACCGGGGGCTCCCAGACACAGTGATAACCGTTTAGAGTAACTATACTAAAACTATACTAAAACCTCTACTATACTGGGGGCTCCCAGACACAGTAATAACCGTTTAGAGTAACTATACTAAAACTATGCTAAAACCTCTACTATACTGGGGGCTCCCAGACACAGTAATAACCGTTTAGAGTAACTATACTAAGACTATACTAAAACCTCTACTATACTGGGGGTTCCCAGACACAGTAATAACTGTTTAGAGTAACTATACTGAAACTATACTAAAACCTCTACTATACCGGGGGCTCCCAGACACAGTGATAACCGTTTAGAGTAACTATACTAAAACTATACTAAAACCTCTACTATACTGGGGGTTCCCAGACACAGTAATAACCGTTTAGAGTAACTATACTGAAACTATACTAAAACCTCTACTATACCGGGGGCTCCCAGACACAGTGATAACCGTTAGAGTAACTATACTAAAACTATACTAAAAACTATACTATATTGGGGGCTCCCAGACACAGTAATAACTGTTAGAGTAACTATACTAAAACTATACTAAAATCTCTACTATACCGGGGGCTCCCAGACACAGTAATAACCGTTAGAATAACTATACTAAAACTATGCTAAAACCTATACTATACCGGGGGCTCCCAGACACAGTGATAGCCGTTAGAGTAACTATACTAAAACTATGCTAAAAACTATACTATATTGGGGGCTCCCAGACACAGTAATAGCCGTTAGAGTAACTATACTAAAACTATACTAAAACCTCTACTATACCGGGGGCTCCCAGACACAGTAATAACCGTTAGAGTAACCATACTAAAACTATACTAAAACCTCTACTATACCGGGGGTTCCCAGACACAGTAATAACTGTTAGAGTAAATATACTAAAACTATGCTAATAACTATACTATATTGGGGGCTCCCAGACACAGTAATAACTGTTAGAGTAACTATACTAAAACTATTTATGAACTACACTATACCGGGGGCATAGTTGTGTTTGTATAATTGTGTTTATATGATTGTGTTTGCATGCTTATGTTTGCATGATTGCGTTGCATGATTGTGCTTGTATGATTGTGTTAGTATGATTGTGTTTGTATTATTGTGTATATATAATTGTGTTTGTATGACTTTGTTTGCATGGTTGTGTTTGTATGATTGTGTTTATATGATTGTGTTTGCATTTTTATGTTTGCATCATTGCGTTGCATGATTGTGCTTGTATGATTGTGTTAGTATTATTGTGTTTATATTATTGTGCTTGCATGCTTTCGTTTGTATGATTTTGTTTGCATAATTGTGTTTGTATGATTGTAAGCGGTACTTATTCAACGCCTTTTGTTTGTATGATCCATCATCGTACATAAATGTTAAATTTGTAATGCTCTCTCAGCCCAGAAACATCTAACTAACTGACTTAACAACCTCGATGGCGAATACCTGATTCGGCCCGGAATCGGACCCAGTACATTTGAGATGCGAGCTACAACCAGATCGAGTGAGCCACCGGAATTCGGGACCATGTGAGTCGAGTTACCTTTGTAATGCTCCCTCGGCATTCCAGCAATGTTGAACTGACTTGTTGAACTGACTTGTGTATTGAATGGAGTCCAAAATATTTGAGTCAATCACTTATTAAATTGAAACGTGATTTAAAATAGGATGGCAAAGAGTGGTTCCGGGAACATAACGAGGGCTTCTCAACTTCTAAATATATTGACTTGTTATTATTATATTAAGTTTGAAACTCCTTAAATTTAGTTCACAACTAATAAATAAATTGATCAGGCTTTGCTAAAGATACTGAGTTGTTAAAATAACACACCGAGTGCTTTACTCAAATTATGGAGTAAATATATTGACTGAACTGAATGCAGTGAATAATAGTACACTCAACGCATTTACTTGAAATAAACAATGTTTAGTATTTGAATATCGCTTCGGAGTTGTCGGGTCTCATACAAAAGAGGTATTACTTGTCATTATCACTATGACTAGCGGAGAACTGGCTACATTTAAGATTTATCAAAAAAAAAACAGCATAGGTTTTCAACACAATCAATGCACATGTTCAATGCTCACAATAATTTATTGTGAAATAAACACGAATGCACATATCCGTTATCCAGTTGTTTTATATAAAATTTACTCACTGTGTCTCGCTACCACGACCCACAATTTCAAGTGGGTAAAAATTACGCATATTTGTTTATTTGAAATCAATAATTTTAAACTTGTGATGTATAAACACACATTTCGCTCCCAATATCACTGATTTGGTTGAGAAATACAGTTGATTAAAGAGGACAATATTCGTGACTGCATGATACAATAATACACTCTTATTCATCGACATATATCACAATAAGGCACTTGTTACAAAAATGTAATACTCACTCATTAAGCATAACTGTGGGGGGATCAGTATAATAATTTGCAATTAATAAACGAGTAGCCAACAATTGATTAATTCATCAATATCAGTGAATTCGATAACCATACACAATCTAGTTGTAAACCATATCAGCTGCATATTTTCTTATGTGTTCACACTAATCTTATTGAATTTTCTTGTATTATTTACAGCTGATTGGCTTCTGGAATCACGTGACTTTGGAAGATATGGTTGATCTACAGCTGATGGGTTTCCCGAATCACATGACTTTGACAGATCTTCTTGATTTACAGCTGATTAGTTCCTGGAATCACGTGACATTAGTAGGTGTGGTTGATTTACAGCTGATTGGTTCCTGGAATCACGTGACTTTATCAGATGTAGTTGATTTGTAATTGAATGTTGTGTCATCATATGTGGTCAAGAGGCCAGCTAGGATGTCATCATGTGGTTAGCATATAGGCCAGCTAGGGGGACAATCCTCTTTAGAGACAGCTTGTGTTGTTGTGGTAAAATCTGAAACACAACAAGTTGCAGTTATTGAGTGGTCCTTGTGTTCTGTTTACAAAGACAATGACGAGGCCATTCAATATTTCCAACCCAAACTAACATCTAATGGGCGGATCCATAGATAGTCAGTCAAAGTAACAATGGCCTGTGCGAGATGACTTCAATAGGTGTGGTGTACACACAACTGATTGGCTTGTAGAATCACGTGGTATCAGTAGGTGTGCAGTATTCGTGGCTGATTGGTTTGTAGAACCACGTGACATAATAAAGTGTCGTGTATTTACAAGTGGTTATCACGTTGCATCTGTGTGGTTGAATTACAGGTTTTTTTTGTTTGAGGCGCGTACGTGCCCTCAACAAATAGGACTGCCGGGAGGGCAAAGGTTGTTAGTTGATGATGATATATTTTGAACTGGAAATAAATGGAAAATACATTAAATTCAATAATTATATCGTGCGAGTTAGAAACTGTTCTACTAAGCTGTACAATACATAAATGGCATAAATAATGAATTAAAGAATCAATCAATCGAATAACGCATGAACGAATGAATAAAGGAATGAATAAATAAATGTAATAATGAATGATTGATTGAAGAAACAAATAAATTTAAAAAAAAAAAAAAAAAAAATGAATGAATGAATGAATGAATGGATGAATAAATGAATGAATGAATGAATAAATAATAAATAAATGAATGAATGAATGATTGAAAGAATGAATGAATGAATAAATGAATGAATGAATGAATGAATGAATGAATGAATGAATGAATGAATAAATGAATTAATGAATGAATGAATAAATGAATGAATGAATGAATGAATGAATGAATGAATGAATGAATGAATGAATGAATGAATGAATGAATGAATGAATGAATAGATTGATGCATGAATAAACGAATAAATAAATAAATCAGTGCATGAATAAAAAAGTGAATAAATGAATGAAGGAATGAATGAATGATTTGAAGAATAAATAAATAAATGAACGAATGAACAAATAAATGAATAAATGAATAAATGAATAAATGAATAAATGAATGAATAAATGAATGACCGAATAAATTGATCAATACATGAATGAATGAATGAATGAATGAATGAATGAATGAATGAACAAATGAATGAATGAATGAATAATTGAATAAATAAATGAATGAATAAATGAATACATGAATGAATGAATGAATGAACGAATGAATGAATGAATGAATGAATAAATGAATGAATAAATAAATGAATGAATGAATGAATGAATGAATGAATGAATGAATGAATGAATGAATGAATGAATGAATGAATGAATGAATGAATGAATGAATGAATGAATGAATGAATGAATGAATGAATGATATGAGCAGATGAGCCTCTTGGAGTAATCTCACAGCAAACACAAAACATGTGTAGAACATTTTTTCAATATCGAAGACGTTGGGTCGGCGTTGTACAAGTGTTTTACAAATGTTTTGTGTTTACTGAGCTGATGGCACTGCCCACCAGACTTACGATTCATAATTTGAACTCTTTCGATCAATCACTAAACGTGCTCGTGATATTAGACGGACACGTACCCGTCTGTTATATGTCGTTTTGTGATTACGTAAGATAAATTTAGCTTGGATACAATTGACTAAAATAAAAAATAAAAATCCAAGTTCAAATCCAAATGTTTTGTATATCATAATCAAAACGGTACTTTCCTAGCACTCTCAACTTATCCAATGTTCATTTGGTGCTGGCAAATCGTCTACGACGGTGGCCCAAAATCAAAACATAACCCAGCAAACATGAAACGCTTAACAAGTGTCGGTACAATGTTGGCCCACCGTCTGCGACGCTGGCCCAACATTGTGCCGGCATTGACTAAACGTCTCGTGTTTGCTGGGTGGTGTGTAAACGTGTTGTAATAATCTTGATAATACCATATATATAGACGTCAGAATCTGACAAGACGTCTGTAGGAGTCAGATTCTGACGTCAGAAGTCGATCCCCGCACTGTAAGATCAAACATATTTATAATGGCCGAATACCGATAACATAGGTTTTCAAACGAATATATAGGAAAGAGCTAACTAAGACGTTATGACAATTTAAATTGAAAAAAAAACACATATTGCAGCGCTTTGAAGATTTATCTTACACTATAGTTTTTGTCATAATTTTTATGCTCAGCGCATTTGCTTATTTATAGGATAAAGCCCGAAGAGCTCTACATTCTGAAATGTGGAAAAGGTTCGTAACCTTTTCTACAGCTAAGAATGGTGAACCCCGAGGGTTTTACCTGACTTAAAACACACCCGACATAATGAGGATCCCTCATAATCAACAGCTCGGTCACAATGACTGATTATACTACCATATGCCTACCATGATAATTGGTTCTGTACTTGATTAACAGTAACACTCCATTCCCGCCTTGGAATGTCGTGGTCAGACAAAGAAAATAATGTGGTGATGTGTTTTAATGCTACGTCGTAGCCACACATGAGCGGAGCAGAGTTGTTCAGGTGTGAAAATAGCAGATTCCATTTTTTGCTTTCTAATCTTGTGTAACTGTAAATAGCTATCATATTTTTTGCGCATATATATGTGGCCATGCAGTCACCGAAAATCATTGTATACTAACCTTCTCCAAGCACCCCATCGCTGTTAGGGTAACCTCCTCGTTTGACACGGTGAGTGTCTTCATCCCCAGCTGGCAATGCTGCAGCAGAAAATAAAAACATTTTAGTAACAGCATAGGTTTCATGATTTTGTCTCTTTAGCTCAAATTATCAGAACAGTAACCAAAAATTTGGGTGTCCGAAAGGTTGTTAAAATGGAATTCACAACCTTGATAAATTGTCGATAAACAAATTCTTCAAAATCCACCATATGTTATAATAAGTTGTATCAACTATGTGTTAAAATCTTGATTGTTAATAATTCCATACATGACAAAACTAGTCATGGGATATCTGAATATCACGAATATGATAAAGAATCTCCAATATTACAGGGATGCTTGTATGTTCCGGCACGCCGCCGCTGCAAATTGACCTAATTTTAACCTGAGAATTAGTCCCCCTGATGAATAGGGCCTAATGGGGTAATTTTGTGCTACTGCGTTCAAATGAATAGATACTGTGGGAAATTCAAAATATTCTTCTAGTCATAGGCCTAGAATACAACAAAATTAGTTTTCCTTGCGATAATGACAGGGACACACGTAGCTAAATTAGAATGATTTACACAAACGCCATGGAATAGGTTATGTATGGCTGCTAAAATATGTGTAGGCCAAAGAATAGCATTGTTTATCTCCCCAAAAATATCTGTATTTTTCATGAAAATATAGCAGAACATGTCGCAAAAAATGGCACGAGCGTAACACCATTTCGTATGATGATAAAAAATATATAAATTTTAATTTATATACAAGACTAATCCACTATCAGCTACTACAGCAGTGGTTCAAAAGTTATGATGTGATATGTGCGGATGGCGGCCATCTTGGATTTTAGCAGAAGGGGACTATAAAATGCTAAGATAACTTTACAAATATAAGTTTTATGTCAACATTAGTGGGAAAAGATATCTCACACAATATTATGTGGCAAATGGCTCAGTAGTTATGTGACGGTGCCGGCCTCTTTGAATTTTCTCTAACAATACATCCCCCCCCCCTTTGACACGCACCTATGTTATGTGTCTATGGCCATAAATCTTTTTCTTTTTCAGTGCTTTTTCGATCCCCGCATTAAGGGTTAACCTTTACAGTGCGGGGACTTTAGACGTCAGATTCTGACGTCTAAAGTCTATCCCCGCACTGTAAGGTCAAAAATATTTCTAATGGACGTAGACCCATAACATAGGTATTCAAAAGAATCAGAAAGAACTAACAAAGACATTTATGATGACTTCAAACTGAAAAAAAACTATTTCGTTGCGATGTTTTTCACAAATTAATTCAGCGCTTTAAGGGTCAAGTGTTAATGACCCAGTTTTTTTTAACTCACCAGCCGTTAAAAGAGCCGCCATCAGAATCAGCGCGACCAGGAAGACAACCGGTCTCTGCATAGTACACCTTCACCGTGTCACCTTCAATCACTTGTTCTCTGTTTCTGCTATATCTCTATGTACTATATCACCTCAACAACGCAATCTCTTTGATTTGCTATTATATTTTATCTGGTCAGACACCTGAAGTTACTGCTTGTGTTAAAAGTACCCACACTGTCTAGTACTGCTTCTTTTACACAAACTCACAACGTCAGAACTACCTGAGCTTGTTTTCGCCAAGCTATTTGAGCCTGAAGGCCTTATGTAGGCATATATGTAACCTTGTTCAGTTTGAATCACTTATAAACACTATAGTTCAAAATATCACTATCCTTGTTTCTTAGCTCCACCAAAGCATAATATGTGTTCTTCAAGGAACTGTGGATGTATTTATAGTGCAGTTGTAATCACCCCCTCCCCGTAATGGAGTTGTAATCGCCCCTGTAATGAAGTTTATGGTTACGGTTTTGGCAAACACCAATAACTTTCAACATTCAAAGATATACATTACTGCTATTTGAAGATTATTTTCTCTGAATCTTTGCCGTGTAGCTTGTTGTGTAATGATCACACCACCACATAACCCCTTAAGCGGTAAATAAAATAGGCCCTAGTTTAATTTTTCACCCACTTGAAGTTGTGAGTCGCTGTAGCGGGACACAACTTCAAAATACCCATATTTGTTTAATTTGAGATCATTTTTTGTATAATATTGATGTTAAAACAGTCGTTTCCTTCATAACAGTGATTTGATTGGCTACTAAACAAATTAAAAATGACTATTATCGTGATTAGTGATAAAAGGGTTGTGAAAAACATTCTAACAATGTTCATACAATGTTAATCCACTGTCTCCAACGCTGGCCAGCATTGTACCAACACTTGTTGAAGCTTTAGTGCGTGCTGGTTTCTTAGAAACAAAAACAACAAACAGCAATAACTCCGAATATTGCAAAAGAAAGCAGTTACTGCTGTTTTCATTTAAACCCTGCAACAAACAAAAAAACAGTTACTCATTTAAACAGTTACTTCTATTTGTGTTTACACGTTGTGAGTTAGTATTGTTGTAATCACCCCGCTCTCTACTCCTTGGGACCTGAACAACTATATATTTTTCTTCAGTTACTTAAAGGGACATACCCAGGTCTAAAACCTTAAAAAAATCGGTGATTTTATTCAAGCCTAATAATACAACCATGGCATATGATGTAAACATGTCCATAGACTAGAACTGCAACTGCGCATTCACCACTTAGGCTAGTTATAGAGACGAAATTTCTGATTTCTAATTATTGACAACCATGTCAAAAATAAGAAATATTATTAGGCTAGAATAAAATCACCGATTTTTCGATGATTTTAGACCTGGGCATGTCCCTTTAATTGATGTTGTGTCTCGCTGCAGTGATCCACAACTTTGAGTGACGGGAAATGAGCTGGGTTTGTGAATATAAGATACATAGATTTAGGATATATTTCACAATATATATTAGGTTTAAAGGTGCTACTAAAAAAACAGAAAACATAATAATTTATAGTCGACATCAGTGTTCCAGAGATCCTGGCTTTTTCAACCAATGTTAGGATAATGTTGACCGTTCTCAACGCTGGCCCAACTTTGGGCTTGGCTTATATTACACCTTCTCGTTTCAGTGAAACGATGACTAAGCTCAGTTAATCATTCAAATCTTGCCCCCGCACCCATAGATATTGTCAATCGTGCTTTAATCCATTTAGTGCTGAAAATGTGTGTTTAATGTCCTTATGTTCTAAAGCTGTAAAGCCCCCCCCCCCTCTCCCCCCCCCCTCGAATTCAAACTTAAGTTAATGGAATATGGATAGCGTTTTTATGTTTGATTTCAAGTGTTATTGCGTTTGTTGATTCTGATCAATCAATTAATCAATCGATCAATCAATTAATCAATCAATCAATCAATCAATCAATCAATCAATCAATCAATCAATCAATCAATCAATCAATCAATCAATCAATCAATCAATCAATCAATCAATCAATCAATCAATAATTTTTTTATGCATTTATTATTCAATCGTTGTGGTATACACAGTGTATAGCCGGATGTGTAGGCCTATCAGTTGCTGTGTAAGCTATGTCACGTCCCATTTGTTGACCTCATGAGAGTGACGTCATTAATGGTCAGCTGATCATGTGATTGTGAGAGGGATTTGGGGATTATCCCTGAGTCACTGGGGACGTGTAAGCCCTGGTGATATTCCCCTGTGAACAATAAGCCGGGGGTTATCACAGGTTTACCGGCAATTCGTGTGAATAATACTTCAGTCATAAAGTCATATACTTTAGTAGCTGATGACACGCTCTGCCACGCTTACACTCTTCAGAAATCAACTTATTGCAGACCAATTTGGACATTTTTTGGTTGGTAACGCATTTTCCACAGACGCCATAATATGCGAAACACCCCCACCCCCAAGAAACAAATTACAAACACCAGCCGTTACTGTATTACTTTTGTACTGTTGGGCATAGAAGGTCATGTGACAAGCTACCGCGACCCACAACGTCAAATGTGTGAAAAAGATGCATATTAATTTTGTTTAATTTGAGACTGAACGTTCGCAAATTTTGATGTTTAAATACTTATTTCATTCAATAACGGTGATTTAACCTGTTAATAAAACATATTAAAATGACTACGATCAGGCTTACCGCCAAGTCAGTTAATTTGACACTCTTTGCAGTGGTTTTCACTATGAGACGTATATCGGTATCAGTCTAGTTATAGCTTGAACTGCATTGTATGGCAGCTATGTCATGTGTGACTTGATCGTGTGAGAAAATAGAAACGTTGCTCATTTTTGTGCGATATAGAAAAATACAGCACATGAATAAAGTGTTCGCCTAAAGGGTCACACTTTATTTATTGAACGAGTGCTGTATTTTCCCATATCGCACTCAAATGAACACCGTTTGCAGATCAAGTCAGTTAATTTGACTTTTCACTAGCTTGAAGTAGTGTCTCCCTGACGCGATCCACAGCTTCAAGTAAGGGGAAAGTACTCTATTTAACTAAATAGAGCTCGACTATTTTCAATCTTGCTGATTGTTTAAAAGGTGGTACCTAATGAGCTAATAAAAATAGTGAAAAAAACTAATATAATCGGGACCGGTGGTTGTAGGGTTAACCCTTTAACTGCCAAATTATTCAATTTGAATTTTCACTCACTTGAAGTTGTGTCTCGCTGACGCGATCCACAACTTCAAGTGAGTGAAAAGTATTCAGATTTGATAAAATGGGTGTCAACTATTTTCAAATCTTGTTGATTGATATCAAGTTTTATTTTCAACATGTTTAAAAACTGACAGGCAATGTGCCAATAAAAATGTAAAAAAACGAATATAATCGGGACCGGTGGTTGAAGGTTTAAGGATTGAACCTTGTGCCGCAGGAATCGTGTAGACGTTTTCAGGCAAGATTCAAATTTATTAAATTGCCACGTCAGAGTCTGACGTATGTAGACGTCCAATTCTGATGTTCAATGACATCCCCACACCGATATTTTTGTAATGACCGTAGACCCAAAATATAGGCATTATAGGTATTCAAATGAGCCGATAAGAGATAACTATGACATTTATGATGATCTCAAATGAAAAAAAAATCATAAAAATATTTCAACTTTTAAGAGGTAAGGTTGAATAAGCAGCTTGTGGTAGATGCTCAATTAATCTAATAATTCTAAATGAAAGGATGTTTATTTTCAATAAATATACAAATGTATTTTTTCTTTTCAAGCTGCGTTAGAAATTGGGCGGGGGCCCTAGGGTAGTGGTTAGCACCGCTGCCTTTCACGCCAGAGTTCGGGGTTCGGTTCCCGGACTCGGCGGTTTGAAAGAAACAAAAAAATGTTTCTTCCCCATCCACGTGTGAAAGTCAGTATTGCGGGGAGCCTCCGTGACCGAGAGGTAGCGTGCTCGGCCTCAGACCGCCAGGGTACGAATTTCGAATCCTGTGTCTGGAGGACAGTGTCATCTCAATCATCTCACCATCCTCAGGAGGTTCTCCTGGCCCAGTTTAGCCTATATGTGCACAAAGGTGGCCTAAAGCCCGATTCATTTCATTTCATTTGCGTTAGAAATTCTACTTCAAACGAATGAAAACCAGAATCGATCCATTCAGCAGTATGATATGCAAACGGTGTTCATTAGAGTGAGATATGGGAAAATACAGCACTCGTTCAATAAATAAGGTGTGCGCCTTTAGGCGAACACCTTATTTATTGAACATGTGCTGTATTGTCACATATCGCACAAAAATTAAAAACGTTATTTTCTCACACGATCAAGTCACACATGACATAATTCTTCCATACATTGTGCTCAAACTGCATCCAGAGTGTGATATGGGCTGATATCGATATACGTCTCATAGTGAAAACTACAGCACAGAGTGTGAGAATATGGATAATAGATTGAGTTCAGAGCTCAATATATTGTTTCACCATGTACATATATATCAGTTCATAACCTCACCTCATAACTAAATACATTGAACTAATAATTCAAAACATTATACATTTATCTCACAACTGAATAAACTCAGATAATAACTATATAAGATATAAGTTCAATATATTGAGTCATTTACATTATATTACACTACAGCTGTTGTTTGTGTATCCCTTAAGTAAATCAACTCAATATAATTATCAGGTTGTTAGGTCGATAGACAGATTTGATAGAATAATATGTTGTACAAATATGAGTTGTACAAACGACAAAACAATTTGGAGGAAAGATATTGAGTAGCAAACTACATTTTGTTAAATAACAAAATATAATTGAAATATCGTTTAAATGAGCTCTTAATAACATGTGATGCCTAATATTATCGATAATAAAATAATGTACTTCAACATGTGTATTTAAATATGTTCTTTAACATCTACGTCAAGTCATTTATTTTGCTACATTGCTTAGTAATAACAATGTAGGACATTAGTGTGTTATATTTATATGATTTGGGGACCTAAATGATCGACATATTTTTTGCTAAGACTATTACACCAATTAAACATAAGGTCTGCTAATTGACGATGCTTATTATATGACAATTAGTGGCATTCCTCAAGTTCAAACCTATTAAGATACTTTCTGTTGTAATTTGTTCTAGATTAAGGCCATATTTGGAGCCGATTAACTAGACTAAAAGTTAAAAAGCTAAAAATGTCAAGCAAACATAATACATTGATCCATTGATTGTGGCAAGTAACTGTTCTTTTGGTAATGTTAAATACATTAGATAGCACTAGAATGAGGTATTATATAAATAATCAAATGCATACATTTATATGAGCTTGGTACTTAAAGGGTTAATAAAATAGATGCATTTTTTCATTTACGTAGCATATGGAAATATCAACAATAATTTTTTCTTAAGATTTCAACTCTGTGTATTGGAAGTGATTTATTGCAAAATATTGTGATAAATATGTTGTTGTGAATGATTCGAAACTTCCAGACCTCTTGTTCACATAGGGTCCATCTGTAACATGTGTGTAGGAATATCACAACCGCCCCGGCTATATTCATATTCCTGATAATATTTTTAGTATATTTTGTTTCCCATGCTGCTGTACTATCACCCTTGATGTCCAACCAACAAATCCGAGAAATATCACATTTTTTAGTCAAAATGGATTATTTTTTATATATGGTAAAATATACTTTTTTACGCTTTAAAAAATAGTAACAACGTTTTTTTTAATAATCAATCAATAGCGAATTTTTACACATGCCATAAAATAAACATTCAAATCCCACGGGAGCTGTACTTCTATACATGAGCCCTCCCGACTATTTATACTGATTTTAAAATTAAAACAACCAATTTGGTCTCTAGATTTAGATAATATATTTCTGCGCATTAAGGGCTCACATTGAAGTGGGAATTGCATAATTTATTGCCACTTCTGGCGGACTAGTCCGGGTTGTAAAGCGGTCGCAGCAAACCCAATACGCTGCCCAGTTGTTGGACAATGATGGCCCAACGTTGCAGAAAGCGGGCCATCAATAACCCAACGATGGGCCAGCGTCTCTTGTTTGGTCCTCCGAGCAAACACGAGACATTGAACCGTTGTAGGGTCAATGTTGGGCCGACGTCGTAGACGGCGGGCCAGCATTGAACCAACATCGGTTCAATGTCTCGTGTTTGCTGGGCTGTTATTTATTACAGTTGAGATTCACTCTTCTCTAAACAAACACGATATATTGAACCAATACTGTTTTGATGTTGTGCCTACGTCGCAGACGGTGGGCCAACATTCGAACAACTTTCATTTGAGCTGTGATTACATTTGCACGAGCCATCTGCTTATAGCACTTGTGTACTAGGTGTACTATTCTCTGTATGGTGCTAGTAACACTTACATTCCCTATTACCTGAATACTCTTATGACATTTATAGTATTCTCTGCATGGGGCAGGATTATAACACTTGAAAATTGGATCAGTCACTCGGGATATTGTGCTGATGAAGATCAAATTCTTAGCACCTGAATGGCTAACAAGATTTACAAATAATCTCGTGTGAAAGGGGGATTTAGATACCATTATTTGGGCTGGGTGATATGATGCGATTTAAATTATATAGACATACGTAATAGATTGATAGATATTTATTGACCACGGAAAGTCTATGTAGGCTTCGTAGACATACGTAATAGATTGATAGATATTTATTGACCACGGAAAGTCTATGTAGGCTTATGCTTAATTAAAATAGACAGTAAAACATGTGTATACATGATACACAACATTTCTGTGAAATCGAATGCAAGTTAAACTGACAAGCAAACTTAAAAATCCAACTTGTTATTATATACTTAACCCTTTCAAGCCTACATTTACTACTGTCATCTTCGTCCACTACAAGCCACGAATTGCTGTCGCAATGCTCGCCTTGTAGTGGATGAAGATGATTTGATGTGGTTTAAAAATTACAGAAAATTGCCATGTATTGGTAAACCAGTTTCATGGAAATTTTCATTAACAAACCCTTGGTTGTAGGAAAATTAGGTGTTTTTTTAGGGATGTAAAATGATGCTTCAATGCATCGTGAGGGCTTAACCCTTTCAGGCCCGAGTTACCCATTGTCATCTTCATCCCCTGCAAGCCGCGAATTGCTGTCGCAATTCTCGACTTGTAGTGGATAAAGATGACTTAATGTAGGTGAAAAATTAAAGAAAATTACCACGTATTGGTCAATCAGTTTCATTTAAATTTTCGTCCTAAAACCCTTTGTTGTAGGGAAATTAAGGATGATTTCAAGGATGCAAAATGATGCTACAATGCATCGTGAGGGCTGAAAGGGTTAACCATAAAGAGGGTATTGAGAGTATGTATTATAACTACTTAACCCTTTAAGCCCTCACGATGCATTAAAGCATCGTTTTACAACCCATGAAACCATACTTAATTTTCCTACAACTAGGGGTTTTAGATTGAATATTTCCATGAAACTGGTTCACCAATACATGGCAATTTTCTTCAATTTGCCACCCACTTCAAATCATCTTCATCCACTACAAATCGTGAATTGCGACAGAAATTCTCGACTTGTAGTGGATGAAGATGACAATGATAAATTCGGGCTTGAAAGGGTTAAAATAAGGTCAAACAGCCTTGTCTTGATATGTGTATATTTCCAGCTCCAAAAATATGTATTATTCTACATAGTAGAAAAAAGACACTGTGGCAAGCGTAGAAACAATTCAGTTATTTTAATCTAGAGTATGTAAAACAATATTAGGAACTATATACGTGTATATTTATACAATATTTTGCTCTTGAGTATGTAATTCTACCTCATTCTGCAGGATAAATTAACAATTATTATTGTAAGTATGGTTCATATTCAGTATTCGTTTCAACAAGCACGAGACGTTGACTTAATCTAAGTTGAATGTTGGGCTGAAGTTGTACGTAGCATTCAGCCAAGATCAGTTCAACTTCTCCTGTTTTTTTTTATATAACTGACGAATGTGCTACCTAATTCATCAGATAGATATGCATATTGTTTATTTTATCTATGTGTCTCTATGTGTATCTGTTGTAAACTTACAAATTCTCAATGAGTCATCGTTCACTGATTTTTAATGTGATTATACACGCAAAGCTCACATCGTGTGCCCATTTATTTTTTTATTATTTTTTTTATTTAGCTTCATGTACAGTAGAAATATACATATATATACATATATACACGCATAGTAAATATGATTGTGATATTTGCATACAAAACACTGCATTTTGCTGCCAAGTAAAGGTCGCATGCGACCTCTACCAAGCTTGACAGCTAAAATATATATGAAAAACATTATATTGTTGTGATGTGAACAATTGTATATAAGATAAAATATAAAATATTAGAAATAGATACGGAAAATTATAAAATATATAACATCATTGTATAAAAGAATTATGAACAGATACTAAAACCACTATAATATATTTGTGAATAATAAAACCAGTTAGTGAGTTAACATCTGTACAATAACCAATGTACTTGTGAATAATAAAACCAGTTAGTGAGTTATCATTTGAAGAATAACCAAGCATTTTGAAAAGGACAAACAGCTGGTGATGGTTAATATGTTCCCTGGAAATTATCTCTAAAACGAATTCGTACTGTCAGACTTAAACATATATAGAACACATTCATAGCAGAGAATATAAGATATAAATGTAAGAGAAATAAGCTGATATGAAAAAAAACCACAATAGTACTATGTACAACAATAATCACAAGTACACGCTAAACTCCACGCGCAGCGTTTGTTAATATTAAAATTGGCTAATTTTGAAAAATAGAGGTTATTAATGGGCTTTTTAAATTGTCGGGTTAAGGTTGTACGCACTGAGGAATGTGGGTCACAATCACGAAGTCGTACAGCCGTGTTGATACACAAATTAAAACTTTCTAAAAAAGTTTGCTGTCGACAAGTATAATACCGGGATATTCAATGAGCATTTATCATATCACGAACAATGCAACAAATGCTTGAATTCCGCTTAATTCTGTTTATTCACATTATGCCCATCACAGGGGGATACTAATAATAACATATGTTATAAGCTAGATTGAAATCATTACTCCCACACAACTATCGTATTTAATTACCAAGATTAGGGATGAATAAAGCCTACAGTACGGACAGAAGAGTTTGCTACGATGTAACTTATATTTTATAAATGCTGACAAAACGTAAATTACTAACTCCACAAAAAATGCCATCATAATTTATTATCATAGACCATTATACTTAATTCTTGAGATTACCACTCGGCAATTCAATTTATTATAAAAAATGTAAATTTAATTAATAAATAATAATATATACAATAGAATGAATAAATATAAATATAAAGGACAATGAATATTATTAAGTCATCATCGTAAACCATATTTTTGATTGACACAGACATATTGGGGAGTTCGTATTGTCCATGAAAATTGCAAAGCCCGGTAATTTTAAAGAGCGTATTGTAAAGCACCAACTTTTACATACCAAAGAAAGACGAAAATGTATTAGGAAACGACATATTGAAGATTTTATTTTCTGCTAATGATTAGGTCACATGCATAAAATAAAAAACTAATCAGCAAGCATGGGATTCAATGTTTTTTAATGTTGGCCAGCCTCGGCTCAAAAAGATACATTTAGATCACACAGAGCGACCATGAACCATTTGAATAAACTCGCACTAGTAGATCAATTATATGACGCAAAAGATGGATGATTTGATGATCATTTGATGATGGAATTGAATCATGATCAGTTGCCCACCGGCGATTTTTTGCACATTGTCGTATTGCCGACACACATTATGTTATCGCAGCAGCAGGCGACAGATTAAAAAATGGAATAAACATTCATTTTTTAACCTTTAACCCTTTACCCGCCTAAAGCTGAAATATTTTTGTATAAACCATGGAAACCAAAGGGTTTTTTTTCAATTTGAAATAATCATAGCTGTCTTTGTCAGCTCTTTGCGCTTCATTTGAATACCTATGTCATGGGTTCAGCAGGTTTCAGATTATGAAGTCTAAAGTCGATTACCAAGCTGTGATTATATTGAAAACTCTATCGGGAGATAAATATCGAACACAGAGCTCGGTCTACTTCACACAAGCTGTGGTTAAGCCCCTCACAAAGCCCTCGGTGGCTTAATACAGCTGTCGCATAGGTGTTTCAATAATAATAATAGAAGAGCTGCCGCTTAGCGTTAGGTGTATCAATAATAATACTACGATTATATTAGTATTTTATTGATGCACCTGCCAGCCAGCCAAACAGACAGACACACAGACAGAAAGACAGACAAACAGTCAGCCAGTTTGTCAGTGATAGACTCATCGTGAGTAATTTCAGGAGATCTTATAAATTAGAGATATCGGTGATTGAAAGTAACAAGGTGACACGTCGAAGTCGACAAGGTGACTTGGTGAACGTTGTACTATGCAAAGAACAGTTGTCTTCCTGGTCGCGCTGATTCTCATGGCGACTCTTACAACAGGTGAGGTTATCCTTTTGTACGCTTACGACGAGTTATTTTTGTCTAAGCGATGAAGACTGGAGTTTTTTTTTAATTTAAAATCATCATAAATGTCTTAATTAGCTTGTTCCGGTTCTATATGTGCACAAAGGTGGCCTAAAGCCCGATTCATTTCATTTCATTTTCATAAATGTCTTGATTAGCCTGTTCCGGTTCAATTGAATTATTTTTGTATAAACGTTTTTCTTCAAGTTGAAATCATCACAAATGTCTTTATTAGCCCTTTCCAGTTCATTTGAATACCTATTTTATGGGTCTACGGCGATTAGAAATATTTTATTTCCTTAAGCGTGGGGATCGTCTTTATACGTCAGAATATGACGTATACAGGACGGGCGCGCTAGTGTAGTGCTTAGCACCGTTGCCTTCACGCTAGAGCTCGGGGTTCGTTTCCCGGTCTCGGCGGTTTGAAAGAAACAAAAAATGTTTCCTCCGCATCCACTCGTAAAAAAATATTGTGGGGAACCTCCGTGACCGGGAGGTAGCGTGCTTGGCCCTAGACCGCTAGGGCTCGAATTTAAAACCTAGCTGATGAAGAAGACAACCAGCTAGTGAGTTAACAACTGTGAAATAAGCAATCTATTTCTGAAAAAGAAAACGAGCTGATGAGCAATAACCACTCTATATGAGAAATATAAAACCAGCTGATATGCAAACGGTGTTCATATTGGAAAATACAGCACTCGTCCAAGGAATATGTTGGAAGCGTTTAGGCGAACACCTTATTCCTCTGACATGTGCTATATTTTTCCATACCGCATAAACACCGTTTGTATTTTCTCACACGATTGTCTAAAACATTCAACGGCGCAAAAAAGTGTACAGTAGACCAACATGACAGACGTTCATAAGACCCGCTGACGCTCAGGCGATACCATTGCCCTTGTTATACAGCATGCATACAACATGTATAAATGTAGTACAGCGGAGTGCGGTATTGGCTGATCCCGATATACGTCTCATAATAGAAACACCACCAGTGAATGTGAGAAGATGAGTTCTCATCTCTATAATATGCAATCTATTCATGACAAATAAAACCAGCTGATGAGTTAAGGGTCTTGTCAAGTTGAAAAAAAATCCAAAAATCTGAGAAAAACTCGGATTGGTCAGTCATCACCCACCCAACCCCCTAACCAATTTCTTTTTTGCAACATTTGGAAACATGAAAACAACAAAAAAAAAAAAAAAAAATCCAAAAAAATTAAAATCCGATTTGGGGCTTGACCCACCCACCCACTTCAGAGTTTTTCTCGGATTTTTTTTTAACTTGACAAAACCCCTTACCATATTGAAAATAAATAATATTTTTTGAAAAAGGACAACCAGCTGGCAATTGTCAATGTACTCCTTTGAAATTATCTCTATAACGAGTGAGTACTGTCAGATTAAATCTCAACTTTTCAAAATCAGTGCAGCAGAATGTACATGTGTACCTATTTATTTATCTAAACTCTAAACATTACGTATTTTTGTGTTTAGCAATGCCAGCTGAAGATGAGGGCAGTCACCGCGTCAAGCGTGGAGATGAGGACGGTAAGTTGTTTATCTTACATCAGCCGTTATCATGGAATTTCGCTAAATATTTCAATTCTCACTTTTGCAAGCATTATGTCTTAACCATGCAGAGACTACTAACACTTCAGTCAGTATTTCAAAAGCTAGACCATTTGACATGTGATGTAATTCTGGGAAAAAGTTAATGGGTTTATAAAGGGGCGACATTTTGTACATGTTAGATAGACGCTCGCAGTTGAGTCTTGCTACCGCGATGCACAACTTCAAGTTCATGAAAATTACCCATATTTGTTTAATTTAAAACAAAACATTTTCAAATACAGCGGGTTAGGAGTTAAAGTCGCACCATTAATTTTGGTATTCAGTTTTGTTTTGAAGTAGTTCATTGCGCAGATCATAATTTCATTTTTTTCAGAATTTTCATATTAAAACATTTTTTTAAATAAAATTTCTTAGAATCCAAAACCCCAGCAAACTATTTGTACATCGAAAGCATGGTTGAGTGCTAGCAGAGTATTGGGTCACATGTTAATCCCGTCGGCCCAGCCTTTGGAAGACAATTGGTGCTGCAGGATAATCCCCCAATCCCCCACTTCTCACACCTATTAAAGTCGGTGCCTTTTAAAGTACCCTGAATACCATGGTCTGAGGCGATGGGAATTCGTGGTTTAAAATACACTCGTGACGACGGTTAAAGCAATAGATTCGGATCTACGAATCTACTGTTATTTTGTACTGGTCAGATCAGGAACAATATACGGGTTTATCCTTAGGAAGCAAATGCCTAATAGTTCATGATGTAGCCATAGTGACAATGAAACTAAGGCATCTATTACCAAATCTTGGAACATCTGCATATATTCTGTGTATTTTAAGTCGAAGAAAGAGCTCATTTACAATATATTCGTAGATCCGAATATACTCGGCGCTTCGCGCCTCGTACATTCAGATCTACGAATCTATTGAATTTCGTTCTTTCTCCTTGACATAAAGTGTTGTATACTAAGCACAGTGTGGGGCTATTCACTAACTATTCTTTGCTGTGTTTCAGAATCTACTAGTCCACAGCCACCGCCCCTCGGAGGTGGTTTTGGTACTGAGCTCTGTCCCCCAGGCTACCCTACTTGTTGACGTCATGTGAGTTCCGGAATCAATCAATGGCTCTCCAACTACTCTTGCTGCAATTACGTGATCACAGGAACCAATTAGCTGTAGAAAAACAAATCTGCTTATTCATAACACTACCTTAACAATGCAAATAATTAGGCTATATTTAAGCAAATAATCACAACAAATTATGACAGTTTTTCATTCTCAGTGCAATTACACCATTGTTTATCATGAATAAAGCTCAATATTTGATTGTTAAAACTGTATGTATTATTTTGTGGTGTAAACGTCATGGTTAATAAATACTAACCAGATCATATATTATAAATCATAAATAAGATAATAAAAAATCACCCAGAACCTCAAGTGGTTGAAAATTACTCACATTAGTTTATTTTGAGATAAAACATTTCCAAATTTTGTTGTTTAAGCACTCATTTCATTCCCAATAACAATGATTTGGTCGTTTATTCAACAGTGATTTGGTCGGCGTGTTAACCCTTTAACCGCCGGTGTCGCATATATTCGGTTTTTATTTTTTATTAGCACATTAAGTACCACATTTTAAATATATTAAAGATAAAATGTGACATCAACCAGCAATATTTGAAAAGAGTTGACCCCCATTTTGTCAAATCTAAATAATTTTCACTCACTTGAGGTTGTGGATCGCGTCAGGGATCCACAACTTCAAGTGAGTAAAAATTCGGATTGAATAATTTGGCGCGTTAATGGGTTAAAACTCAAGCTTGAATATTCCCCGAGAACACGAGCCACCAAACCCATGTTGGGCCAATGTTGGTTCAGTGTCGTAGACGGTGACCCAACATTGGCTCACACAAGGCCCCGCGATTTAGTCGTTCCGTTCCAATTCTGAAACGATTACATCGGCTTCCTGTCAAGTTTCGCATTCATTTTAAAATATGCGCAATAACTTTCCGAACCCTAAAAGAAAACCAACCTGCATATCTGGCTGATTTACTTGTTCGACCGAAATGCTTAAAATATCTACGCTCCACTAATTCGAATAAATTTGTTGTTCCTCGTATAAAGACTAAGACTGGGTCAAGAGCTTTCTCTATATCTGGTCCAGCCTTATGGAACGACCTGCCTGTGCCAATACGTAATGAAAAAAAAATCTTAGCATTTCGGAAATTATTTAAATCTCACCTATTTGACCTGGATTTTCCACCCTAGTCCCTCAGCAGCCCGGCTCCCTGTTGACGAGCCTGCTTTGGCCTTGATTATGACACATGATCAAGCTAAGGATTTGTGCGCCTCTGAGCTCGGTCCGCTGAGGATATAGGCGCTATAGAAGTTTTATTGATTGATTGATTATTTGATTGATTGATGTCTGGTTCGCTGGCCGCTAGCAATTCTAGCTTTAATTGAATCAGTCATAATAGCCGACCATTCGTCAATCTCCTTTCTTGGGTCTAACTGCTACGTCGTTATTATTGACCAACACATCTTCGCACTTATACTGATGAAGCTTAACAAAAAATTATATGATTTTTAAATCTTGATTATTTTTGAAAATATTGTACTGATCAAGCCATTGTGTTTGCTGAGATTAGTACCTTTTTTTATCGGACACATGTTCGTTTGCTGTGTTCATTTGCATCTTTTTTTCTATTTGTATCTTTTTTTTCTTTTTTTCTATTGGGTATCTGTACGTGTATTGGTTACATTTTCGTTTTTCTTTCTTCCATTGGGTACTTATATATTTGCTGAATACATTTTCGTACTCCTTTTTTCTATTTGTAATTCTCCGTTTGTTGTGTCTATTTGCATCTTTCTTTTTTCTATTGAGTATCTGTACCTGTAATGGTTACATTTTCGTGTTCCTTTCTTCTATTGGGTACTTGTGTATTTGTAGGATACATTTGTGTGCTCCTTTTTTCTGTTTGGTACCTGTTGGTTTGTTGGGCAAATTTTTATCATCTTTTACTTCTATTTACCTGCTCGTTTGTGTGTTATATTTTCGTGCTCCTTTCTTCTATGGGGTACCTGTACGTTTGTTGGGTCTATTTTCGTTCATTTTTTGTTGGCTACTTGTTCATTTGCTGGTAACATTTCCGTCTTTCTTTCTTTGATTCGGCCCGTCGGGCGGGCGGCGGGTATGCTTGTAAGCGTGATAACTTCACAACGCCTTACATTTTTTACCTCTTGTGTATGACACTAATCTGAAGGTCAAGTTCGACATTCAGTGACCTATACCTAATTTCAAGGTCACCAGGTCACGGAAGCCAAAATGGTTGTAAGCGCGATAATTTCATAGCGCTTTGACTTGAGGGCTTAATTGTCTAACCTCATTTGCAACACTTATATGAAGGTCAAGTTCGACAATGAGTGGCCTTGACATAATTACAAAGTCATCAGGTCTCGGAAACCAAAATGGCTTGTAAGCGCGATAACTTCATAACGCCTTGACTTAAGGCCTTCACTTTTTACCTCATGTGCATGACACTAATCTGAAGGTCAAGTTCAACATTTAGTGACCTTGATCTAAGCTTAAAGTCATCAGCTCACAGAAACCAAATTGGCTTGTAATCACGATAACTTCATAACGCCTTGACTTAGGGCATTCAGTTTTTACCTCATGAAACTAATCTGCAAGTAAAGCTCGACATTCAGCGATATTGACAAGATTTGAGGTCACCAAATCACGGAAACCAAAATGACTTGTAAGCACGATAATTTCCTAACGCCTTGAGTTAGGGCCACACGTGCATACAATTACAATTCTTGATATTGATGGACAGAGCCTACAGCTGAGGTGGTCCTGCCATCAATTGATTGCTATTTGTAGAAGTGATTTGCACATTTTCAGCTAAATCATTAAATAAACGGTCGAAATATCACGATCGACCAAGCGACGTATTTTTTAACCCTTTCAAGTCTGAATTTATCATTGTCATCTTCATCCACTACGAGCCGCGAATTGCTGTCGCAATTCTCGACTTGTAGTGGATGAAGATGATTTGATCTGGTTTAAAAAAAAAATGTAAAAATTAAAGAAAATTACCAGTTTCATGGAAATCTGCATTCTAAAACCCTTGGTTGTAGAACAATTAAGTCTGTTTTCAGGGATGTAGAATGATGTTTTAATGCATCGTGAGGGCTTAAAGGGTTGAAGCAAATTTCAGAGCACACGAAATGTCACTGAATTTAATATGGCTGATCTTCAGTTAACCCTTGTGCAGCTAGAACGGTATATATACGGCTTCAAGCATGTTTTAGATCAATAGGAAGATTACTAAATTTAATAAAACAGTTTTTGGTAGATGGTAATTTAATATGATAATTCAATATTGGACATGGCAATTTATTCATATATCTGAATATTTTTCGTTACTTGAAGCTGGAATTTGCGTTAGCGATTCCAGCGTCAAGTGAATGAAAAATAGAAACAGAAGATTCATCGGGTTAATTAATTAATATCGTTTTGGGGATGTATAATTCCGATAAGGATTTTTATCAATCATCAACTCTTTACCCGATCCTGAATCAGGAGTGTCGCAACCTGGTGAATCAACAACGGGTAGCGTCCGCAGGTTTGTTTTGGAAAACTATAACCTGATTTGGCTTGTATGGTAAAAACGATGTGGAAAATGGCCTTTTTCATTGTTGGATTGTTTGTCTTTAACTTGTGAAAGTGTGATAGAGAGAACCTGTTATACGTATGGTCACTGTCAATACATTATGCCAACCAGTATAAGAAGTATTTCTCATGTTTGCTAGGCTGAGAAAAATGAACAGTTTATGCAATTAGAACACATACTAGCAGGATATTTGTTCGATTCATATCCGTATTCAATTAGTTAGTTAGTTATTTTTCCATGAAATATAAAATAAATAGAGACAACTATATTAGTGTCATTTATTAAATGGTTGACACAACCCTTTAGTTTAATCCCATCCGACTTCAGACGTTGAGTCAATGTTAGTTTGTCCACCGTCTACAACTCTGGGTAGTGGCGATCTCGGCCCACGACCATCTCGGACCAGATGATCTCGGCGCAAATTTCTATGACCTCGGCCTATTTTGTGACTTCGGCCTAAAGTGGTTTAAGTGACCTCGTGCCACTTTTCCATTCCCATCTGAGGCAGTGTTACTGGGCCGAGATCACTAATTTTAAAATATGTTATGTATTTATTGCATCAGCTCACAAAATTGAGAATCCTTGCCTAACACCTGTAAGTTCAGGTGTGAGACTTTGTATAGGACCTTTTGGAATCGAGTATTAGTGTAGTCATTCTGGCAAAAAAATCTGGACAAATTGCTAACAAAGGTTTTATCATTTATTTTTGTAGATATAGGCAAAAATTTTAGAAATTGACATTTTGCAAATGTTAGGTATCGTTGCTTATGTTTTTGGACACTAGGAATCGATTGCACCTATCTGTTTGACTTTAAATGCAAAGAATGGTTGATTTAAAAATATTTAGCGAATTTTCAGAAAAAATAATGATATTTTAAGTGATTTTATTTTTCTTAAAGTAAATGAGTATAAGACGTAGTCTTGTTTAAATTATTCTTGTTAGCCTAGATAATGCTCTCGTGTTTAATGGGTAGCTTATGTGGCGGAGTTACCACAGTTACCACTTAAAATATTGTTATTTGGTCTGTCTGTCATGTATTATTGATCCCATGAGTCTATTAAGTGTATATTTTAACTCAAAGAAAAAACCCATTTGGGGGCGATCACTAAATGATCGTAGTCTAAATTTATGTTAATTATTTTTCAAATCAAATATCAATTGATTCCGTTTTTTATTACAGTTCAAGTTTGTTATTGGATAATGACCATTTGTCGACTGATGATATCAAGTTTATAAGTCAACAAATTATAATAGCAAAGTTAAGGAGAGGGTTTGACTCTGGGATTGAGCTCTCTTAATTATCTATGCCAGTGGCTGCCACACAATATCCAAGTATTTTACAGTTTAGGAACTGATATTCCATGTAGAGCATGTATCTAATGGCCCCTAAAATACTACTTTATGGAACCGCTGCAGTTTAATAATTAATGAGTTCAAAATTCAGGCATTTGCCCACAACTAGAATTTAATAAATAATTTCGTTATCAATCACAGCCAGGTTACGTGAAATTTCTGTACCCCTAGATCGTTAATAATTAAACACGATTATTAACAAGAGCATTTGCATAACTTGACACTGATCATGACCAAGTACACAACAATAAACACATTAAAAAAAAAAAAAACATAAATAAATAAAAACTCATAAATAAACATTAATAATAATAAACATAAATAAAAACATGTAAACGTTGGTTGAAACATAGGTTGACGTTTTTGTATTTTGCAAAGTAAATTTATCTTACATTGTATAACATGAAATAGACATACTTTTCGTATTGAGTATATAGATGATGTATGATTAGGTACGTTGCAATGTACATGGGTTTTCATTGTTAAAACTTGAGACTCAAAGGGTTATAATTAATCTGGTAATAAAATCGCATATACACAATGCAATAGTGGATATTATCCATGTAAATATTTCGAATTGACATTACAAATGTACATAACTAATATAAAATATACATCACAACTGTTGGTTTGAAATCGTCTTTTACAATTAAAGTTGCAAAAAACGTTTCAAATGTTTCTTATTCTGTAATATTCAGATTCATTGACTCTCTAAACTCTCTTATCACATTAAGTACCCCTGGCTGGCTGACTATTCGTCAATTAAAAAAAATTGAAATGAAGTTTTGCTTGGGAATTTTCAGGATTGCTAGCTGCGACCTATATCTACCATAATTAATCATAAAACATTTGTTAGCAATTTGTCCAGATTTCCGTGGATTTAGTGCCAGAATCACTACACTATATAAGTTATTGGTGAGGACAATGCGAACTCGGGTGTGGCTCCTTGCCCGAGACCATGCATGCTCGTGTGGGAGTCATTGCCTAGGCACTGCGTGCTCGGTTAATAGACCTTGTCTAGGACCATGTAGGCTTGTGTGTGCGAATCGGAACACATTACCACCAATAGGCTGGGAATGTCGATTTTAAAATGAAAACCTCAAACTAGTTGTCACGGACCTTCATGCAGCCAAATAAAGGAAAATTATTAGGTGTGGTTGCAAAAGCTGGCTGCATATTTGATGCAGCAAGTCAACGAAACACACAAGCTGAAAGGGAACTGGGTACAGTAAGTCAAGGCGAATTAATGAAATTGAGGTTGATGATGAGGAAAAATGGCACACCTCTCTCAGTTGTATTAATCGAATTAGATGTTTTTTGCTATTATGTGTTATGAAGAAAATATAATCAAATGTTTACTGCATATTTCTGTCGGATATAGAGTTCTTAACTTGTCACTAATTACTGGTAATTGAGAGATTTAAAAGCTTAAGTGTATCTCAAATACGAAAGACAGTAGACCTGCTCCCAATCAAATCTCAAATGGCAGCCATCTTGGCTTTTTTTAACAAAACCTTAACAGTTACTAATGGCTTCAGAAATAAATTCGGGCGGGGGCCCTAGGGTAGTGGTTAGCACCGCTGCCTTTCACGCCAGAGTTCGGGGTTCGGTTCCCGGTCTCGGCGGTTTGAAAGAAACAAAAATATTTCTTCCCAATCCACGTGTGAAAGTCAGTATTGTGGGGAGCCTCCGTGACCGAGAGGTAGCGAGCTCGGCCTCAGACCGCCAGGGTTCGAATTTCGAATCCTGTGTCTGGAGGACAGTGTCATCTCATTCATCTCACCATCCTCAGGAGGTTCTCCTGGCCCAGTTAAGCCTATATGTGCACAAAGGTGGCCTAAAGCCCGATTCATTTCATTTCAGAAATAAACTCAGCTTTAAAAATCACGTGAAAATGAGGCAATACATGAAAATATATGTCAAATAGTTTAGGAATTACAATGTCAATATTGCGCTTGGCAGCCATTTTGAATTTTGTAAGAAAAGGATACTCCGCTTACGTGAAACCTTATGACTTTTCAGAGGTAATAAAAGAGCACATTCTGAACACAACCTGAAATTTTCAGCTTAATATCATTTTTTCTCCATTGAAAACCCAAGATTCCTGGACTATAAGTTATATATATATATATATTGTTTTCATTCCTTATATTCGTGTCTTCGTCGCTATATCATAAACCGTAAGTAAAATGAGAATCATTTCACCATTGCATTTCGATCTACCAAACAATTTGAAAAATGCCGTCCAGGTTTGGCAAACTACCCCAAGTTTAAATAACAGGTGATTGACAGGTGTGTTCAGTTGATCTCATCATGTGACAACCTAAGCCACTCGACGTTACTTAGCCCTTAAAGCCCTGAAATTATTTATTACAAACCATGGAGACCAATGGGTTTCCAATTAAAAATCATCATAAATATCTTAGTTAGCTATTTCCGCTCCATTTGAATACCTATGTTATGGGTCTACATCCAGTATTAATAGTTAGTTCTTATAGCGCAGGGGATCGACTATGGACGTCAGAATCTGACGTCTACAGACGTCAGATTCTGACGTCTAAAGTCGATCTCTCGCACTGTAAAGGTTAAAATATACCACGTGATCCTTAATTCTGAAGTGTACTCAAAAGAATTAAAAGTCCATTAGCTGTAAATGGAGATCAGGTATTAACCTGTGATAGCAGTGTGATCATGATGTAATTATGTCGGCCGCGCAAAGACAAACAACAGTAACTGAATACATTAATACAAGGAGTTGATGCTGTTCAAATATGGAAACCAGCAAAGACAAAATGATGTAACTACTTACTTTTAAAGTAAGCAGTCACTGTTGTTTGCCTTTGGACGATAGTCAAAAACAAATAGCAGTAACTGTTCTCTTTTCAAGTAAGCTGTTCCTATGGTTGTCGCAAGGCAATGACATATCTACCCAAACAGAAGAGATGAGATTATGGAGAGATTGACCATTCAACGAAAAGTTTAAAGTTAGTCAGTCAGTCAGTCAGTCAGTCATTTTTTCAGTAACGAGGTTTACGAGAGTAGAGCAGAAGTGTTATTTTGTGGTCTGATAATATACAGCCATGAAGAAATATGTTATTTGTCTCGGCTTGATGCTCATAATGGCGTGTATAATAGGTATGTATTATCTCAGATTTAAAATATACAATTCATTTTTTATTTTATTCATGTTTGTACACACCTAAATAATGAATATATGAAATTTAGTAAATATGCATTTAACAATGTCTTACAACATTATCGCAACCATTATATCTCTATTTTGTACAAAACAATCGTGATGTGTGTTTTCTGTGTGAAATATTTTAACAGTCAGGTAATTAGATTGAGCTGAAACCCACCTGGCTCCGTGCTCATATGAGAGGCACAAGAGCTAACCCACCTGGCTCCATGCTCATCTGAGAGGCACAACAACTAACCCACCTGGCTCCGTGCTGATCTGAGAGGCACAACAACTAACCCACCTGGCTCCGTGCTCATCTGAGAGGCACAACAACTAACCCACCTGGCCCCGTGCTCATCTGAGAGGCACAACAACTAACCCACCTGGCCCCGTGCTCATCTGAGAGGCACAACAACTAACCCACCTGGCCCCGTGCTCATCTGAGAGGCACAACAACTAACCCACCTGGCTCCGTGCTCATCTGAGAGGCACAACAACTAACCCACCTGGCCCCGAGCTCATCTGAGAGGCACAACAACTAACCCACCTGGCTCCGTGCTCATCTGAGAGGCACAACAGCTAACCCACCTGGCCCCGTGCTCATCTGAGAGGCACAACAACTAACCCACCTGGCCCCGTGCTCATCTGAGAGGCACAACAACTAACCCACCTGGCCCCGTGCTCATCTGAGAGGCACAACAACTAACCCACCTGGCCCCGTGCTCATCTGAGAGGCACAACAACTACTTAGCTCATTATTGCTCCAGACGTCCGATCTATACAATTTTTCAAAAACATACTGTAATATATTCTATCTTGATCACACTATTTTTGCCAGTTTAATATTTATATTATCTGATTATATATCAACATCTTAATATGCTAGTGTCATGGTACATTATCGTGGACATAGCGATGAGGATAACAACATTGACCATTGGACACTCCAGAGGGGTATAGTGCACGTCTGAACAATGATTATTTGATTCCTTTTAGTGTAAATACCAGCTAACCTGTCGCTCACAATACTAAACGTTTATGGCCTACGTGCTCAACATCACCTCCCCCGTATCGTGTTCGCTGGGTCTATTGAGTCTACTGAGTTGCGATGCTGAGCAAACATTAAATCAACATTGGCTCAACGACCTAAATTTACTTATTACTTAGTTAGTATTTACCTATATGTAGATGTGTCGAACAAGTTCAATGGGATAAAATATTCAACAAGAAGGTCATTTCTACTGTTAATATAAATGATCACAGAAAAGATTGCCGCAGGGTAATGGCCAAGGGATAATTTTTTTTGTAAATTCAATGGCCTTGTTGAGTAACGTGAGTATTCAATTGTAATTCACAGTCTACGTCTATCTATCTCCATCTCAGTCTCCGTCTCCATCTATCTGCATATATATAATATAGGTAACACATGACCCAGTGCTGTTGAATACCGTTGATGTTATTAAATGATAAATAATGAAATCACTTCAAGTTTCAAGTGACAGACAAATCAAAAATATTAGCTCGGGCGATAAGGCTCAAATGAAAAAACAAATACACTTAATGCGGTTGATATTATTAATATCATGTCAATGTGGTAGTGTGTACTTTGTCAAGAATTTGGCATATACGACACATTATATACCATTTTCAAGTTTGTGTAAAGGGCAATAAATTATGGCATCGTTTTCACCTTTTAGTATTTAATACAACTCCTTACAGTTAAAACATGGCAACAATTGAATTCAAGTACACGGATAAATAACTTTAATTCCTGACATGTTTGTATTTGCTCAGATGGTAAAAAGACGTCTAAAGAACATCCAGGAAAAGGTCCGAAAATGGGACACACAGGAAAAGGTCCTAAAAATGCTAAAAATAGTCATTCAAAGGAAAGGACCACTATAAAAACCCCAAAAGGTGAGAATAAATAGATGCATGTATGAATGAATGAATGAATGAATGAACAAATAAACGAATAAACGAATAAATGAATGAATGAATGAATGAATGAATGAATGAATGAATGAATGAATGAACAAATGAACGAATAAATGAATGAATGAATGAATGAATGAATGAATGAATGAATAAATGAATGAATGAATGGATGAATGAATGAATGAATGAATGAATGAATGAATGAATGAATGAATGAATGAATGAATGAATGAATGAATGAATGAATGAATGAATGAATGAATGAATGAATGAATGAATGAATGAATGAATGAATGAATGAATGAAAGTATGGCGTTGCATGACTGAATGCATACATGACTGACTGACTGACTTTGCAAAATGTGATTTATAAGTAAGCACACATTTTTGTCCCAATATCATTGATTTGATAGGTTGATAAACGGATTTGAAAAAAACATATATGCCAATAACAATAATGCAAACTTGACCAGACAGATCTCCGTCGTCAAGTCTAATAAAAAAGTGTGTCATTGGTGACTCTAATATGCGCGGACTAGCCAAACAACTAAAGCCGAAACTTGATAACCCATATGCCGTCTGTGTATATAAAACATCTGGAATGAGAATAGGACACTTGATTCCTCGATTAAAAGGATATATGTGAGGACACCGATGCAGTTGTCCTCCACCTCGGTACAAACGATATTAGTGGACCAATAAACAAGGTAAAGGGGGACATTGACAAATTATCTAAAAAAAAAGAGGGATTCAAAAATACACATTTCTACGTGGCTGAAATCCCCCCCTAGGAGCCAGAAGAAATATAATGCCCACATTCACGACATAAATTGCCACATACGTAAAATATGTGCAAAATTGTTCAACGCCGAATATTTGCCCACTCCCATAAACAAAACCCATTTTTATCGTGGTGGGACCCACTTAAATGAAGAAAGACAGCAAAAACTGACTTCTGCCATGGCTGAAGTGCTCAACAATCAATCTGTTAATGATCAGTGTTTTCCCATCAGAACAATCATCACACGGACATAGCCGATGTAAATAGAGTAATTAATAATGATCAGGACAGAAATATACGTGTACTGTCATGGAACATTAATGGGTTACGAAACAAAAAGACAGACCTTGATCTTGTGGCATTTATCCGAAACTACGATATAATATTTTTTATAGAAATAATGAAAGGGAACGATTTTACATTGGCAATACCTGGTTATAAATTCCATCATGTGAGTAGAAAACATAAACATAAAAATGCCTGTAGAGCTTCTGGTGGTATTGGCATACTTATTTCAAATAAATATGAAAATTTAACTGGGATAGACCACACCTACAACTATTTGGTATGGTTGACATTAGACACGGACTGTTGTCAGAAAAACATTAAAATTGGCTGTGCCTATATACCACCAGAAAACTCATCATATGTCGGTGCAAGAAATGATTATTTTACCATACTAGAAGAGGAAGTGGCTAGACATATTGAAATGAATCACATCTATTATGTGGTGACTTTAATAGCCGTACTGGTCAGGCTCCAGAATATGAATCGGGGGTGATAGATATCAATGTAAATGTTCCAAGTGAACGTCTTAATGAAGATATAGTCAGTAACACATATGGTCAACTTTTCTTAATTTTTTGTATAAACACAGGTTTCAAAATAGCCAATGGGCGCATGTTTAATGATAATGGCATAGGCCGTTATACATACTACTCCCCAAATGGTTCAAGCACAATAGACTATCTGATCTTTAATGAAAACAACATAATAAGCAAATTTAAAGTTTTACCGAAATTGGTAGAATCAGATCATTGTCCCATAAAATTCAATATTTCCAACACTAAACTAGATTGCAACCACTTAAAAATAAATACTTGTGTAAATGACACATTTTCTCGGTCGAATGTTTTTATATGACAAGACGAGAAAAGGGAAGAATACCAAATAGCTCTACGGAATGAGCAAGCATGTCATGCATTTGAGGAAATGCTGTGTGCCACCACCGAAGGTTGTAATACTGACAGTCACATGTTCAATGATATGCTAGAAAATGTAATTTCGCCATTATTCCCAGCAAAGAAACATATCTCGAAGGAAAGGAAGTACACGCAAAATATTTTCCCCTCTAACCCTTGGTATGATAAAGAATGTAAATCCTTGAAGTATGTTTTTAATAATATCGCTAAGCATGGAGAATTTACGCACAGCAAGGCGAATATAATATACTGTTACGACAATATAAGCAATTAATCCGAAGAAAGAAGAGACAATACTAGCAATCCAAACTTAGTGAGCTGGAAAATATGAGAACAGGAGATCCTAATTTTTACTCGAAATTCTGGAAATCCTTAAATCCTAGAAATGTTACTACAGGGCCTACCTTGGCAGACCTTGTGAAATATTTTGAACAATAAGTCTACCCACCCCATGTGGATTATTTTGCTTATGAACACATGAATAATATTATAAAGCAAGTTACGGCATAGCAACATAATGTAGAGCACGATAAATCCAATATGATACAGTTTCTAAACAGTCCCATAACTGCGGAAGAAATTAAAAAAACGCCTCAAAAGTTAAAATGCAAAAAAAACAGCGGGTGTAGATGGTATTTCTGCCGAATTTTACAAATATGGATGCAATGAACTCTTGCCAGCATAAGAACTGTTGTTCAATATCATCCTTACCAATGGAGAATATCCATCTAGATGGGCTACCGGTATAATCCACCCTGTCCACAAAAAGGGGGACCATGGTGTTCCAGATAATTACATAAAAATCACTGTCATGCCGTGTATTGGGTAACTATTTGAATCTATACTTAATAACAGACTCTCATTTAAAAACGAAGTATGCAATGATAATGATCCCTATCAAGCTGGTCTTAAAAGCAATTCGCGAACTATGCACAATATATTCATAATATGTGCCACCATAGATAAACAAAGGTGTCTTTCTAAACCTCTGTATACATGCTTTGTCGATTTCACAAAAGCATTTGACTATATTGATAGAACAGCATTATACTACAAATTATTGAACAGGGGAATAGATGGCAATTTGCTAAACATATTGAAAAGCATGTTTTCTAAAGCAGAGTGGCGTGTAAAATGGGACTCGCGTATGAGTGACGGTATGCTCAGTCCCAAACTATTCACGGAATTTTTACAAGACATATCCGCATTATTTGACCAAGATCAAGGTATCGCTGTGGACACCTTACTAATGGTATATCTGTTATTTGCAGATGACCTTGTCCTTTTTTCAGAATTTGCCGAGGGATTACAAAAACAGCTAACTGCCCTATATTCGTATGCTTCCCTATGGCATATCATAGTAAGCATTCCTATAACAAAACTACTTATTTTTAATCAGCGTTACACAACAGTATGTGGAAGCTTCCACTATGGTGATAGCATTATAGAAAGGGCTGAACAATATAAATACCTTGGTGTGGTGTATAGCACCAAGTCCGCTAATAACGTGTTAAAAGAAACTTTTTCTCATCTTGCTTCCCAAGCTGAGAAAACAATTTTTGCTCTACGTAAACAGTCCCGTCCTGTGGTCGGTAAATTGTCACCCACTATTGCGTTCAAGATATTTGATTGCCAGATATTGCCCATACTAGAATATGGAAGTTATATATGGTATACAGGCGATGATGTTAAACGATCTGGAAAAAATCCATCTAAACTTTATTAAATCTGCACTTGGCGTTAGAGAGCGAACACCTACACCTGCAATATATGGAGACACGGGTCGATGTCCACTGATCATCCGGCAGCACATAACAGCTGTAAAATATTGGTGTAGAATTCTAAAACTATCTCAGAGCCATCCAGTCAGAAATACCTACAATATGCTACATGAGCTTGATGCCATTGGCTTTACGAATTGGTGTTCCCGTATTCGCTTTGTCCTCGAACAAACCGGGCTTGATCAAACTTGGGAATCGCAGAATATTGGGGATACAAATAAATTCATGCTTTCATTTAAAGAATCAATAGTTAGAATATTTGCACAGCAGTGGAGAAAAGATATTGAGAGCTCGAGTAAGCTGCGCACATATGCATTAGTAAAAAAATATTTCTGTGTTGAACCATATATCTTACATATAAGGGGGGGACCACCTCATAACAGCAATGGCGAGATATCGAATGAGCTCACATGATCTAAATATAGAAAGATGACGATTTAATAATCCAATCACTCCAAAAAATCAGCGAATATGGACAAGGTGTGAATTAAACAAAATTGACGACGTAATACATCTTCTTCTCCACTGTAGCGCTATGAATAATGAATGCGAAGTCTTGTTTGATTCTGTAGCCGCAAATATCAATATACAAACGACAAATGAAATGTTTCTACGAATTATGACATCTAGAGACATAACAGTGGTGATGTCACCAGCACAATTTATTTATGGTTGTCTTAAACAAATTAAGGGTTAAAAATACTGAGTATAATAAATCTGTCACCTGTCACTATATTATTCATAATATCATGCCCTCATGATCTGACTTGGGTATTACCACATATCAGGACGGTTGTTGCTCGTGGATCTTATTATTTGGCTTTTTAGGGCCGGTTGGGTACGTTTCCGTCGCCTTTGTTATCAGAGGAGGTTGGGCTTTATGGAGGATTTCAGAATTGCTAAGTCAACTGATTTTCTCTATGAGGTCGGGAATGTTTTTCTTCGATTGTATGTCCGAGTATGTGGTACTAACTAGGTCATGATTAAAACAGTATGAATTAAACAATATAGTGAATTTAAATAAGCTGTAATGTTTTTGTGCGAGGGCCATGTCCTGTGTGAATTGCACAAATAATTTTTAACCGCCATTACTACTGTTATTACGTTGTTAAGTTTGCACCACTGGTCAATAGCAGGGAATCTCCGCGCTCATAGCGACTGTGCTTGCTTGGTCACATGACTCGGAGCTACCTGTTTATGCCACATTTATTGTACTTGCATGATATTATATTTTATTTGAAAAAAATACCATATAATTTTTACAATTGTCTTATTGCACACTCCAGTTACTTTAGCATAATTATGCACTTGTATATATTTTAGGTTTCTACGCTTTCCAGAGTGTCTTTTTTGCTACTATATATAATTAGTATGTCATACATAGTACCTATTTTATCTCTGGTTTTGGTGCGGGAAACAAAATGATAGACCTATATGTTATCTTGTTAAAGCCTTTTAATTCATTTTAAGTAGTAGTCATTTATATTATCGAAATACCCAGTTTTTATTTTGGAAATGACACTTAACATTATTTTAGTTTTGTATGTCATACCATGTATATTGTCATATGAGTTTAACAAATTAAGAATCTTGTATATACATGTACATATATCTCTTTCATTTCTATGACAAGTACGTCTGTAATGACTTTTTTTCTGTCAATAAAATATCTGTCTGTCTGTCTGTATAGTATTGTTCAGCCTTAAAAAGGCTGATATCCAACACACTGAATATAATTAATTATTTTATTTTTCAGGTGGAGATTGTCCCCCAGGCATACCCATCTGCTAACGTACTGTATATAACAGCAATGATTCGAGGGCAAACCAATCAAGGACCAGCCTGACAACCACATGGGCCATTTGACTTACCCCCACACAGCGCTCAGCACTACATAACATCAAGAGTCAATATGACGGAGGATATTCAAGCTAATATACTTTAGATTAACCCCAAGGGCTACGATCTATTTAATTTATTTTTTCAGTCACGTGAAGATGTGTCTCGCAGCTTCAAGTGTCTGTGATTTGTGAAAGTTAAAGGCCCATACCCAGGCTAAAATCATAAAAAAATCGGTGATTTCATTTTGGCTTCTTAATATCACCAGATGATGTAAAAAATTCCATAGACTAACACTGCAAAAGTTTTTTTAATTTTTGTGCTGCGCATTCACCAGTTAGACTAGATATAGAGATGAAGTTCCTGTATTTCTTGTTTTTCACATGGTTGTTCAAAATAAGAAATAAAAAATGTCGTCTGTATATCTAGTCTTTCTCCTGTGGTTGGCTATTTTAGCTCCTAATATTTTATATAATTTATGTCTATACTTAAAGCGACACAGTCACGCTAAAATCACAAAAAATCCGTATTTTTATTTTGGCTTCTTAATATGGCCATAAGATGTGAACATGTTCATTAAGTAGAATTGCGGAAGTCTTGTAAATTTTGGGTTTATGTAGCAACGTGAGAAGTGTGCCGAAAACCCCATTTATCAGTTATTCCCGTATCTCTTATTTTGGACATGCATGTCGGCAATTAAATTTAGTCCTTATCTCTCACTTAAATGGAAAATGCACAACACAAAATTTAAAAAAGTTATGCAATTCTAGTCTATTCACATCTTATGGCCATATTAAGAAGCCATTTCATATGATAAATAAGCGGGGGCCCTAGGGTAGTGGT
Organism: Flabesymbios commensalis; assembly: GCA_964017125.1. Lineage (NCBI taxonomy): Eukaryota > Metazoa > Annelida > Polychaeta > Terebellida > Flabelligeridae > Flabesymbios > Flabesymbios commensalis. The sequence goes on along the minus strand of OZ024907.1, from coordinate 1,671,089 downwards.
TAACACCGCTGCCCTTCACGCCAGAGTTCGGGGCTCGGTTCCCGGTCTCGGCGGATTGAAAGAAACAAAAATGTTTCTTCCCCATCCACGTGTGAAAGTCATTATTGTGGGGAGCCTCCGTGACCGAGAGGTAACGTGCTCGGCCTCAGACCACCAGGGCTCGAATTCGAATCCTGTGTCAATCATCACACCATCTTCAGGAGGTTCTCCTGATCCAGTTTAGCCTATATGTGCACAAAGGTGGCCTAAAGCTCAATTCAATTAATTTTTGTTCTTATGATACATAGTTCCTGAATATTTCATATGATAAATAATAATAAAACAAACAATCACGCATATACCCCAGAAGCATATATTGATATAGATATGTTCAGTAAATGTATTTTATTTGAAGTGGTGGTTTTCCAAATCTTTTGTAGATATTTGTTTTGCATGCAAATCTCTCTTTTGTAAACAAGAAATACTTTACTGCAATTCGGAACATCTCCACATGTGTGTATATATTCAACATATCAGTAAGTTCTCCATAGGTGGTTCAGTGTTGTGGTACAGTTTCTTGAAGGATATGCTTTTATTGTGTATGTCCTGGATGATTGGGGCAGTCACACAAGTTAAAAATAATAAGGATCTATGTTAGATAATGACATGGCGATAATGAATCGATGTGGAAGGCACAGTACATTCCTCATAATAGTTGAATATTGCACACACATGATCAATTAAATAGAGACATAATTGAAGGTCCCTCAAACCTGAATAACTAGTCAATCATATAACCTTTTCCATAAGTAAATAATTATTAGCGTAATGGGTATGTACAAGTCCCGCTAGATTAGTGAAATGATCCACTCTCTCACTATGATCCGGATGAAACTGTAATTCTAAGACTAGTTCCCCATTGTAATCATCCATCTGTAGGAAAGAGTCGACCGCCTTGATTATGTGCCGGATAACAGCATTACCAGATATATTTGCAGTGTATATTTCCGCGTTGATACACCTGGCATTTTCACCTTCATAATAAGATAGGAAACTGATAGCCTGGCATTTACCAGACCAGGTGGGGTCAAAGGTAAAGAGAACTTTCCACTGGTTCTGGATAATCTCAATGTTTTGTCTCTCCACTGAGAACGGATGATAATCTACACAGAATCTGCCGCTGGGGAACAGGTGTTTGTTCTCAGTTTTAGTGATGATATCAGATATTAGATGAGGCTGCAGGCTGGAGACTCCATCTACTGAGTCAGCATCTCTCACTAGGATGGACAGCTCATCAGTGGAAGTCATGTAGCATCTGTAACCCTGGAAACATAAAACATCAGGCAATTAAGCGCATACATATGTTATTCATAACATCTCTTTCTTTACAGAGACGGACACGATTAAGCAATACCCTGTCCATTTACGGACGTAAAAATGTCAGCATTGTCACTGACCAAATGTATTTTTTTCTATTTAGTGTAGTGGTTAAGCTGCCATAATGAAACAATTGTGCATTTTATGATTAAAGCATGAAACTTCCACCGTTATTAATACATATCCTGGGGTTTATTTTAAGATGTGGAGGTAAGTTACATTTGACCCCTGGTGACCTCTAGAGATCATTGACCTCGAATGGTCAAAATATCCAATTGCGAAGCCAAAAATGGTGTATTACACTATCTTTATGATGTTTTTTTATTCCAGAAGTATGCCAAATACTGTAAGAGACTGATGTTAATCAAAAACATAACACCAAGGTCATGTCAAGGTTACTTTAGGGTTATTTGGAGGTCAAAATGTCAACAAATAGCTAAAATATCCACTTTTAATTAATTAAAACAATACTAGTGGTGCAGTAATCTATTACAAAGGATTGGTTTTGAAGCAGTCCTGGTCAGATATCTTTTCCATCCGATTTTAGGAGATTTAGGGCAGTATATAACTTGGGGAGGGAAAATACACCCTTAGTATTCCCCTGACTACATCCCTTCCTCAATGTTTAATTGGACGAGCAAAATGACAGTGTGCAGCAGCTGTTAAACATCAGTTTGGCTCCCCATGGCAAACTATTGATACATAAATGGGCTATGAAGTCTGACATGGGTTGGGATTATGTTTTACTGGGGTACCGTCGAAAAAACCCGTTGAGGTCATATCAAGGTCATTTCAAGGTCAAAGTGTCAAAGATCATAAAAAAGATGTTTTCTTACATACCGTATACCAGAATTAATTTCTAAACTACATCAATATTTTCAGAAAGTTCGGCAAAATACTAGGGTCATAGAGTAGTGTTTAAACTACCATAATGAAACAATTTCGCATGTCATGATTAAAGCATGAAAACTTCTACCATTATTAACCCATATCCTGATCTTTATTTTAAATTGTGGAGGTAAGCTAGATTTGACCCCTGGTGACCTCTAGTTGTCATTGACATCGATATGAAAACACACACCCTTGAAATGATCTTAACTTGACCTTGGAAGCCCAATCTCAGGAAGCCGAATGGCCTCCTCTTTGTATGTCAGCTGTAGCCTTTTGTACATCAATTGGTTTATACAAGAGTGAGAGGCAACGTTAATCAGAATTTCAAAATATACAGCGATATGATGTTATTCACAGTGTTATAGGCCAATACTAGTATGTTTTCGCGGTATCGTGACTAGGGCTATACCACACATTTAAACCAATCTGTATCTATTTCGCGAACGTTACGAATTTGTTACCGACGCTTACAAATACTCGGCGAGTGTTGCGAATTGTGAGCGAATTTCAAATATTTTAATTGATAAGCACATTCGCTAGCATATTCGCCTATCTGCGCGAGGGGGGGGGGTATATTTTTCACACTCAAGCAATATATTTATTTCGGTTTGTGTGTGGAGATATATATTTACTTCACTTCACTTCTTTATGTATTTTTCTGTCTACAAATTTGGATCCCAAGCTAAGACTAGCCTTCCTCTGGAGGCAAAATGAAATGAGTCGGGCTTTAGGCCACCTTTGTGCACATATAGGCTAAACTGGGCCAGGAGAACCTCCTGAGGATGGTGAGATGATTGAGATGACACTGCCCTCCAGACACAGGATTCGAAATTCGAGCCCTGGCGGTCTGAGGCCGAGCACGCTACCTCTCACCTCTCAAACATTTTTTGTTCCTTTCAAACCGCTGAGACCGGGAACCGAACCCCGAACTCTGGCGTGAAAGGCAGCGGTGCTAACCACCACCCCAGGGCCCCCGCCCCCTCTGGAGGCAAACGATCCGAGCAAAGCGAGGCTTTACAAATTTAAAGGTCATTTAATAATGCCGGATAAATGAGGCTCGATTTTTTGGGGATTATTAAATTATGTTGCTCATAAGCTGAAATAATTATTTATTTCAAATTTTAATATTTATTTACAGCATTGAACAATTATTTATTTCACGAATATTTAGTTTGGAAATATATATTTAAAAAATAGTCCCCCTCCCTTGTAATTGAAGGTGCCCCCCCCCCCTTATGTAGGATACAAGTGAACAAGTAGATTATTACTGTTCATTGTCTTATATGTGTAATGATGTGCTATTAAGTAATTATCACGGCGTGTAATGCTCTGAGAGAGAGATTTTCAATAAGAGAAATTAGCAAAAGCATAATAATTTCGGCGATTTCTTGGCAGCCATTTTTATTTTTATTTTTTTATTTTCAAAGATAAGAGTTTTACATCCGCCCAGATATCAATACAGGTATGGGTAATTCAAAGGAAAAAACTATATCAGCTAAAACAGAATATTTTTATGACAATTAGATTTTTTTATGACAATCAGATTTTTTTAACATTTTTTTTAACGTCTAATAATCCGCTACAACGGTCTAGTAATACCGTTAAAACGGTCTACTATCCCGTTATAACGGTCTAGTATCTCATTATAACTGTCTACTATTCCGTTATAACGATCTAATCTTTCGTTATAACGGTTTACTATTCCGTTATAACGGTATAGTATTCCGTTATAACGGTATAGTATTTCGTTATAACGGTCTACTATCCCGTTATAACGGTCTAGTAGTTTTTTATGACGGTCTAGTATCGCGTTATAACGGTCTAATAATCCGTTATAACGGTCTACTAATCCGTTATAAAGGTTTACTAATCCATTAAATAGGTCTACTATTCCTTTATAACTGTCAAGTCTTCCGTTATAACGGTCTACTATTCCGTTGTAGCGGTCTAGTATCTCGTTATAAAGGTCTACTTTCCCGTTATAATGGTCTAGTATTTTGTTTTAACGGTCTAGTATCACGCTATAACGGCTTACTAATCCGTTATAACGGTCTACTATTCCGTTATAACGGTCTAATATTTCGTTATGGCGGTCTACTATTCCGTTTTAACGGTCTAGTATTTTGTTATAACGGTCTACTATCCCGTTATAACGGTCTAGTAGTTTGTTATGACGGTCTAGTATCACGTTATAGCGGTCTACTAGTCCATTATAACGGTCTATTCATCCGTTATAACGGTCTACTAATCCATTATAACGGTCTACTAATCCGTTAAAGAGGTTTATTATTTCGTTATAACGGTCAAGTCTTCCGTTATAACGGTCTACTATCCGTTATAACTGTATAGTATTTCGTTATAACGGTCTACTATCTCGTTATAGCGGTCTTGTATTTCTTTATGACTGTTAAGTCTACCGTTATAACGGTCTACTATTCCGCTATAAAGATCTAGTATCTCGTTATAGCGGTTTAGTATTTTGCTATAACGGTCTACCAATACGTTATAACTGTCTTCTATCCCGTTACAACGGCCTACTAAGCTGTTATAACAGTCTACTAATCCGTTATACCTACTAATCCGTTATAACGGTCTACTAATCTGTTATAACGGTCTACTAGTCCGTTAAAACGGTCTCGTATTTCGTTATAGCATTCTGGTATTTCGTTATAACGGACTAGTAGTTCGGTATAGCAGTGTACTTATCCGTTATAGCAGTCTACTAATTCGTTATAACGGTCAAGTATTTTGTTATAACGGTTATAACTGATTAATAGACCGCCATAACGGAATAGTAGACCGCTATAAATTCTCAATGATAAGAGCATCCGCCCAGATAACAGGACAGACATGGAAAATTCAAAGAGAAAAATCGATATTTATTGTTTAATCCGTTATAACGGTCTAGTATTTCTTTATAACGGTCAAATTTTTATAATGTCTACTATCCCATTATAGCAGTCAATTATTCCGTGATTATGGTCTTTCAGGTCGTTATAACGGTCTAGTATTTCGTTATAACGGTCTACTATTTCGCTATAACGGTTTATAGCAAAAAAGTAGACCGTTATAACGAAATACTAGACCGTTATAAAATGATAGTATACCGTTATAACGGATTAGTAGACCGTTATAATGGATTAATGGACAGCTATAGCGTATTAGTAGACCGTTGTAACGGATTAGTAAACCGTTATAACGAGACTCTAGATCGTTATAGCGAAATAATAGACCGTTATAACGATATAGTATTCCGTAGTAACGAAATACTTGATATTTATAACGGGAAAATAGTCTAGTATTTAGTTATGACCTTGATAACGGTCTAGTATTTCGTTATAACGGTCTACTATTTCGTTATAACGGTTTATAGCAAAATACTAGACCGCTATAAAATGATAGTATACCGTTATAACGGATAAGTAGACCGTTATAATGGAATAGTAGACAACTATAACGGATTAGTAGACCGTTGTAACGGATTAGTATACCGTTATAGCGAAACTCTAGACCGGTAAAGTGAAATAATAGACCGTTATAACGAAATAGTATTCCGTTGTACCGAAATACTAGCCATTTATAACGGCATAATAGACCGCTATAGTGCAATATTGAACCGTTATAGCGGAATAGTAGACCGTTATAAGGGATTAGTAGACCGTTATAACGAAATACTAGACCGTTAGAACGAAATGCTAGACCGTTATAACGGAATAGTGGGCTGTTATGATGGATTAGTATGTCGTTTTAACAAAGTAGTAGACCGTTATGACGAAATACTAGACCATTATAACGGAAGAGTAGATAGCTATAACAGATTAGTAAACCGTTATGACGAAATAATATATCGTTATAACGAAATACTAGACCGTTATAACGGGATGGCAGATGGGCAAAGTAGTTAATATTATATATCCTATTTGATAGCTATGAAAGGTTTAGTCTAGTAATAATGCAATTGTTGCCAACAAGTGGAGGAAAAGCGCAATGTCATAATAGAAAATAATGCAGTATGAATTGAATACAGAACGATGGAATGATCGGTTTTATATATATCATGGTGACAGGGTCTTAATTTATCAAGAACATTTGGCAGTCATGACATCGATATTTTGCCGAGCTTTCTAAAAAATTGATGTAGCCTAGAAATTAATTATAGTATCCGGTATGTTTAAAATTGTAAAATTTGACCAATTTCTTGCAAAGTTTGAGTTTTTGCAGCCACAATAAATTATGAAGTTGATTTGTGGCGGCCATTTTAAAATTCAGTGAAATCTTTTAATAAATTGCCTGTATATCTCCATATCGTGGGGAATGTGATTGTAAGATTTGGATCATTTTTGTTTAAGGTTTTGAGTTTTTCCGCTTACAAAAAAAATTGATTTTGAACTGTGGGAGATATTTTGCTAGCATGTTTAATAACTCACTTGCACATCCCCAATTTGCTGAGAATGTGATGCCTCACGCTTGAAAATCCCCCTTCCCCTACATTCTAGTCGAACAGTTATATTCAGTATAAAAGGCCGTCATTTCATTTAAGTTTATGTGGTCTTCTAACAACGTCCAGCTCCCTGGAACATTAGACCAGAGAGACTAGATAGAGATGATGGCATTAACGCCAGTTTGACCTTTAAATGACCTTGGTGTGACCTTGACTTACCTTGGTGTTACGTTTATGATTCAGAACAGTAAAGTCGAGTATTTGACACACGTTTGAAACACAGAAACAAATCATAGACATATGTTATATATAATTTTCACTACTTTTTGGCTTTGCCAGTGAATATTTAACCTTTCGAGGTCAATGACCTCTAGAGGTCAACAGAGGTCAAATCCAGTTCACCTCCACATCTAAAAATGGCCCTTAGGATATGTTCTACAAGTGGTGGAAATTTCATGCTTTAATCATAAAATGCACAATAGGTTACCTTATCTACTAAACTAATTGAAATTGATTTAATTCAAATTGAATAAACACTGCTTTTAAACGCTGCTATGTTTTGGCACACATATCTGATAGAGATGCTTGCAAAGATTACATCAACGACGGATCTTATATTTGATAGTTAGACGTTCATATGTTAAATTACGTTCATGACATCAGTGTGGCTGATGGCGATACTGAATTAGGCAGGCTGTCATATCGGTCAATGACAACCCCCCCGGAAAGCAGGAGGTGTTAACTTAATAATGTTTTGATTTTGGAGCACAGTTTCACCTCTTGAAACAAATCATGATATGGCTTGATGTGAATAACACAGAGGGATGAGACACCTCATGGTAGATGCTTGCATTTTCGTTCATACGGTATAGATTGTACACATTGATCAATATCATGTCACTTTAAACGTAGTTACCAGTAATATTTTCTAATTGAAATTCAAAAATTCTTTTTTTTTTAAATCTAAGGAAACATATATTTCTATCTTGCTGGTCACACTGATCTTGAGTTTAATCGTTGTGTGGTTTTATTAGCACGTGTGTAAGAACTGAAAGTGGATATGTTTTAAATGTGGGACAAAAGTAATATAAATCTCTGACCCTTTTCACAGCTAAAATTGTAGAACTCCTCGGGCTTTATCCTATACGAAAATTACAAAAATTGCGTCGCTACATTAAGTTGTAGTTGAAGTTGTTGATGAAGATTAGAAGCAATTTCGAGTCGGCGAAAATTGAGAAGTAAGAGCTTAGAAGAGTAAGCGCTAATAGTTACAACATAAAACATTAGATCTATTGTTTTAGAGACAAAATAGAGAAGAATAACTATCTATTAATTCAATATTCGCATTCGAATTGTCAGGAAGCAGCTATTTGTTATCCATTAATAAATATATTTATATCGTGTGTTAATGATAAACTGTGCTAATTGCGTTTAGTAATGTTATTAATCACCCGAAATGTCATGTGTCCTGTCATTCCAATGCCGAGTTGTGATATATCATATTGTTAAGTATTCTAAAGGTTTCTTATAATATTAATCAGCTGCATGTAAGATACTGCTGCAACGGTTTTAATTTCGCATTAAACTATGTAGGCCTACATACTTCTATTTATATGATATATTGAGGTAATGAATCTGCGGCGTTTTCATCACCTATAGCCTTACACATTCACCACCTGGTTTGAATTATGTTTACAAATTGATTGAGAAAATCATCCTTAATTAACCCAATAAGATCTTATATGAATAATCCATGTATTTCATAAACCTTATTTCTGCAGATAAAGGTGACCAGTCCATCGGAACATCCCTTTATATATTCTTAAAATCGACATGTGACGTCAGTCTATTGTTAAAACAGTAGATTCGGATCTACGAATCTACTGTTATTTGTGATACTGGCCAGGTCGGACACAATACAAATAATATACGGGTTTAACAATGAAATTGAAATTGCATGGCCAAATTGTTTCATGGTGGATCAAAACATGCTCAAATTAAACCTCAGTAAGACGGGAATCACGATCATTGGACATTTAACAAAACATTAGTTGCGCATAGATTTAAAATTCAACTTCTAAAACAGAAATTTGCTGAAATATACTGTATACGAAACTCAAGTGAGCAGTCGTCTTACCTACTGTAATTCTTTGCTTTTCGGTTGTTCAGAAAAACTAGTCAACAGCCTGTACAGTAATATAATCTTGCCCAGGTGGTTATTAGGTCTAGTAGGTTGTCAGAGACTATGCCACTTCTCAAGTAACTACTTGCACTGCCTATTAAATCACGTATTATTTTTACACTGAGCATCGTCACATATGAAATAAAGCACTATCTACTGGCAATCCCTCATATCTCGGTGATTTCTTGCATTTCAAGAATCGCCAGCAAACACTGAGATCCAAAACTATGATGCTGTTACATATCGGGCCGCAGCCAGAGATAAACTACAGCCAGTCATATTGTGTGCCTGCTACACCATGTTTGTGGAACAATTCACTAAATAAAACACACTTTTTTACATTAGGCATCTACTGACCCTCATATAATTGACTCTTTTTCGGACATTGGACCTGCCACCGAACAATGATTCAGACCAAAGCGCCATTAAATCTTAATATTATTGAGAGATACTGACGCTATGGCAGTCACGGTGTCGTATATATATTGTATGCCGAAAAGGCATACTAATGAAAACCGTTTGCCTGTTCTATTGCGAGACAACTTCTTAAATTGAATTTTTTAATCAATTCGTCACAATATTTTGTCTGTTTTTATTCAAAAAAGACAAAATGAGCGAAGTCCTAATGTAAATAAGGTATTAAATTAACAAACCAATTAGAATATAATTCCACAAGAAAAAGATAATAATTAATATTCAAATGTTGAATACATAAAGCGTATAACAAGACAATATACAATTCAAAGCACAAATCAATGTAATTTTCTATTTTTTTGTGCTTTAAATTAGGAATCATGTTTACTAGGCAGCATCACTTCATATTAAATTATTTTTTGCAAATTGACAAATCAGCCAATATAACTGCTTCACCCTTAACGTGCCTTAACTTATTAACGTGAGATTTGCATCCACTTTTAGTTGTATTTTGCTGCCGCTGTGCGTAAGTTTACAAAAATATATACAGATTTGTGAAAATAGAGAGCTAACATTTTAAATCTCATTGCTTCAATATCTAATTGGACTATTTTAATGAAGGTTTTTTTTGTTAACCTAACATTTGACGTTAGTAGGAATCCAAGCAATGCTGATGTAATCCGTGATTAAAGTCTGATGTATATAACGCTCCACTATATAATTGGACTATTATAGTCCCCGATTGGCGTTGAGATTGCTATTTGTGATATGACAGAGCAGATACTAAGTATGTCAACGTCAGCAACAAAAAATAAGAAGATAGCTGTCATCGGTGAACGCAAAGTAGTCAGAGTGTAAAAAGGACAAGTAATACTTCATAGCAATGATGCTGGTGGTAGCTTGAATTATAGCCATATCCATGAAAAAAAGGTTACATTGTTTATGACGCTTTCTATTTTTTACCAAACTGGTTCTTTATCATATTGGTTGAGACTGAGGTCAACGAGAACTAAAACATTATTTCATCACTTGCTTTATGAAGCTAAGAGGCATTGGTGCAGTCGTTTAAGCTGATCGCGGGTTCATTAATTAATTCGTTTTGTACAGATGTATAGGCCATACATTTATGTGAGTTAGACAACTCTGTTTTTTCTCGGTTTTAGACGAGAAAAAGTCCGAAATGTAACAAGGGAGAGCGGAAAAAGAATTATTACAAAAAAACTACTGAAAACATTTTTTTTTAAGTTGATGGGGACGCTGAAAATAAATTAAAATAAATGGAGGGGGAGATTGGAGACCATCCAATGCGAGTGCTGGACAGAACACATGACCTGAATCTAATTCGCTTGCTCATTTAAATCGAAGAAAAAAACATAGTGGCCTTACAAAAAGAGCCATACAATGACAACTTCTGTTGCCGTGTTTGAATAACATGGTCAGCTGATCATGATGTAATGAGCGAGGATACATGGCCCATATTGTCGTACAAGTTACGAAATATCGTAGGCTTCTGATTGGTCGAGATGGCCATCTCGACCAATCAGCAGCCTACGATATTTCGTAACTTGTACGATAATTAATACGGGCCATGTGTGCTTTATTTTTTTCCAATATACTATAGGATATGCGAACGGCGTTTGTTTAAGTTTGGTATGAAAAAATAAAGCAGTCGTCATATGAATACTGTAGGAGCACGAAACATGTATATGCAGACAAAAATGATACAATATCATTATTATTAATTGCGTATTTTTTCCAAACATGCTATCAACTTTAGTTCAAGACAACCTCTACACGGCCTGTGAACCATATCAGTGAATTAAAATGATAAAATATAATAACATAGGACAGTATAATGTAAAACCAACTTTTCACCAGTTATAGGTGTTGGCATGCTTACCATGTAAGACAACGTCATATCCAGTGTTTAAAATAGCAATGTTTTGTGTACATGCTATTCTAAAAATGTACTTAGTAGTTTAAAAATTGTGTGACATGTACGCATAAAATAAAATAGCCGAAAATTATCTGTCTACATGAGCAACGTTTGTATTTACTAACACAATCAATCAGACAGTCTAACATAACTGCATTGGCAGATCCAGAGAGGGGAGGGGCTGAGGGGGGGGGGGGTCCTAACCCCTAAAATACCTCAACATCAAAATTCCCCAAATACCGGTATTTGACACTAAAAATTTACTATAGGGTTGTGGGTATGAGTCACAAGCATAATTTTTTCTTCACCATGCTGTTACCCTTCGCCTTATGCAGAACGTGGCGGGCGATGACTAAGAAAGAAATGACTAGGGACTGACGATCCTAACACAGGAGAACCAAAGAATCAAACAGGAACGCGAAGCCTAATAACAGTTATAACAATAAAAACACACAAAGATTCACATTTCACGATGTTAGTAAAATGAAATGAAATAAAATGAATCGGGCTTTAGGCCACTTTAGTGCACATACAGGCTAATTTGGGCCAGGAGAACCTCCTGAGGATGGTGAGATGAGTGAGATTACACTGCCCTCCAGACACAGAATTCGAAATTCAAACTCTGGAGGTCTGAGAGTTTTACGAGTGGATGGGGAAGAAACATTTTTTGTTTCTTTCAAACCTCGAGACCGGGAAACGAACCCTGAACTTCCGCGTGAAAGGCAGCGGTGCTAACCACCACCCTAGGGCCTCAAAAACCACCAACTCTACGTAGCAATACTTGACAAATAGCATCACTGCTTCCAATGAGGCAAGACTGGATATCTATGTGCCTGTCACACATTCTGTTAGGTGTTTCAAGTTCATTAAAATACACCAGTGACTTCAGTCTATTGTTAAAGCAGTAGATTCTGATCTACGAATCTACTGTTATTTTTATACGGGCCAGATCGGGCACAATATATAGGTTTAACCATGTCACTGCATGGCGAATATTTCATGGTTAACATGTGCTCACTATATATTAAAATTGATCAAAATCGATTATAATTATATCAAATCTTGCAACACATGTACCTATTTTGTGTATTTAAGTCGAAGAAAGAACTTAATTACGATAGATTGGTAGATCCGAATATAATCGGCGCTGCGCTCCTCGTACATTCGAATCTACGAATCTATCGAATTTTGTTCTTTCTCCTTGACATAAATTGGGCCTATATAGATAATGGCTAATAAAACAAATTGAAACGACTATAGTCTTGTTTGGCGATGTAAGGGCTGAACATCTTAATAAGTAAAGGAGTAAAACATGATGGTTACCCAACATATACGACACGTTGACAAATACAACTGGTCCAACATTCAAACCTTGGAGCAACGTCTCGTGTATGGTGGGTTGGACTTAAATTGAAATTTACGTGAATTGCTCAGATAGTGGCTGTTTTATATTTGACCTGCTCCTCTTTTCTATCACTTTAAGCTTAAGTGGATTGCTCAGATAGTGGATCTTTTATATTTGACATGCTCCTCTTTTCTATCACTTTAAGCTTAAGTGGATTACTCAGATAGTGGATATTTATATTTGACTTGCTCCTCTTTTCTATCACTTTAAGCTTAAGTGGATTGCTCAGATAGTGGATATTTTATATTTGACTTGCTCCTCTTTTCTATCACTTTAAGCTTAAGTGGATTACTCAGATAGTGGATATTTTATATTTGACTTGCTCCTCTTTTCTATCACTCTAAGCTTAAGTGGATTACTCAGATAGTGGATATTTTATATTTGACTTGCTCCTCTTTTCTATCACTTTAAGCTTAAGTGGATTACTCAGATAGTGGATATTTATATTTGACTTGCTCCTCTTTTCTATCACTTTAAGCTTAAGTGGATTACTCAGATAGTGGATATTTTATATTTGACTTGCTCCTCTTTTCTATCACTTTAAGCTTAAGTGGATTACTCAGATAGTGGATATTTGATATTTGACCTGCTCCTCTTTTCTATCACTTTAAGCTTGAGTGATTTGCTCAGATATAAGTTGTTTTATATTTTACTGATCCTCTTTTCTATCACTTTAAGCTTGAGTGGATTGCTCAGATAGTGGATATTTTATATTTGACTTGCTCCTCTTTTCTATCACTTTAAGCTTGAATGGATTGCTCAGATAGTAGCTGTATCTAATTTGTTACTCACCACCCGGTCTCCTATCAGTGGGAAATTGGCTGGAGTGCTCAGATAGAGCTTGATCTTTTATACTTTCAGAAACTGTTTTATTTGTTACGCATCCTCTTTTCTAACATTTTAAACTTGCCTGGATAGTTAAGAGAATAATTACATTCTACTTGCTACTCCTCCTCTTTTCTGTCGATTTAAGCTTGACTGAATTGCTCAGATAGTAGCTGTTTTATTTGTTACTCACCCTATTTTCTATCAGTTTAAACTTGTTTGAAATTCTTGGATAGTAGCTGTTTTAACTCAATAATTTTAAACTTGCCTTGATAGCTGAGACAAGAATTACATTTTATTTGTTACTCACCCTATTTTCTATCAATTTAAACTTGGCTGACTTCCTCAGCTCAGATGGTAGATGTTCTATTTGTTTACTCACCCTTTTTTCTATCAGTTTAAACTTGGGTGGATTGCTCAGATAGTAGTTAATCTCCGAGACAACCCAGATTACATTATTCACGGCCTCTGGATTCTCCACCTTCACTGAGTCCATTGTGAAGCTCTGAAGATTGTCTATTATTTCCCATCCCTGGAAATCAGAATTTGAGATACACATAGGAAAACAATTAATAACATTCCATATCTATTTTAATTTATTTACGTCTATAGCGTACCAGACAGGCGACGTATTTTGATTTTAATTGACAACAATACAAGGATTGTTCACTTGGGCCATTTGTCAAAAATATATATTTGTACAATCATGTATATGCAATATGGCTGGTTAAAACTTAAATGACTCTGCTATTGACCCAGTTATCTTCTACTGAAGCATGTGTGCACACAAGAAATAGTTAGCATTAACCCGTGTACTACTGGGATTGTATTCGAAGCTAAATGGAAACCAAATTACCTGCCACTAAATTTAGTAAATTTTTTGTCCATCAAATAACTCAATCTGGGAGGTGTTAATTTTTTTCAAATATTAATATTTTTTCGTAATTTAGAGCTGGAAATTGCGCTAGAAATTCTTGCTTCAAAGGTAGGACTAATAAAAACAAACAATTCAGCAGCCCAAGGGTTAATACATACTTCTATTTTACATTACAATAAACTCGAATTTAATTTAATATCGAATTCAGATTAACTCTGGTTTCCTCATAACCAGAGCTAAGCAGAATATCTATAAAAGTTCAGAGTTCAAGGACGTATTAAGGGGTCTTGTCAAGGTGAAATATTAAGAAGTGGGTGGGTGGGTTAAGCACCAACTTTGCTTTTTCAATACTTTTTTACTTTATTGTCTTGTCTGTACTTGTCAAACATGTTTCCAAAAACAAAATTGAATAGGGGGGGGGGGGGGGTGTTGGTGTCTGGCTAATCTATTTTTCTCAAGACATGATATCGCCTGCACACAGCAGACTGGTTGGTAAAGTAGTATTGTGTTGACTCACTGGCAGATCAGTTTTACATCTCGCGGCTCCATCAACAAGTGTTCTTCCCGAGTCAATCACATACTGATAGTTAAAGGCAACCTGCAGAAAATTATAACTATTTTAATTATGTAAAGCGAAAAAAATAAGAAAAAAGTACATGTATAATTATCGTGAAATCACTTCGGATTCCATTTATCTATCAGGTATTGTATTAATGGGCATATCTATCCAGGATTCAAGAACTCTCCATCAGTCATTATAATGCCCCATCATACTCACTATATCCCAATCAATAATGTCCACAGCTGGGTGGTAGTTCTCATCAGTCATTATAATGCCCCATCATATTCACTATATCCCCATCAATCACACCCACGGTTAGGTAGTAGTTTACGTCAGTCATTATAATGCCCCAACATACTAACTATATCCTCATCAATCACACCCACAGCCGGGTAGTAGTCTTATCAGTCATTATAATGCCCCATGCATCATACTCACTATATCCCCATCCATCACTACCACGGCTGAGCAGTAGTTCTCACTAGTCATTATAATGCCCCATCATACTCACTATATCCCCATCATTAGTTTTTATCAGACATTATAATGTCTCATCATATTCACTATATCCCCATCATTAGTTTTCACCAGACATTATAATGCTTCATCATACTCACTATATCCCCATCATTATTTTTTACCAGACATAATAATGCCCCATCATACTCACTATATCCCCGTCAATAATGCCCACAGCTGGGTAGTAGTTCTTATCAGACAATATAATGTCCCATCTGTCTCTCAGACGATCTATGCCATTGTCAAATTCATAATCACGTCTGATACAGAGAACGTCTGGTAAATCAGCCGCAACCGCTCTTCTGCATTTAACTGAAAACAAATAATACACATAATATTGTATCATTGATCAATTAACCTTAACAAAACTGATTTAATTTTTAAAAAATCATGAAGACCATTGGATCTTAACCATTTAACCGCCGGTGCCGCATAGATTCGGGTTTTCATTTTTTATCAGCATATTAAATACCACATTTTATATATGGTAAATATAAAATGTGACATCAACCAGCAATATTTAAAAAGAGTTGACCCCCATTTTGTCAAATCTAAATAATTTTCGCTCACTTAAAGTTATGGATCGGGTCAGCGTGACACAACTTCAAGTGGGTGAAAATTCAAATTAAATAATTTGGCGACTAAAGGGTTAAATAACTCGAAATCAACCCAAATGTCTTAGTCAGTCCTTTCTGATTCATTTGAATACCGTTGTTATGGGGTTGTGGCCATCGGAGATATTTTTACTCTTACAGTTCGGTGATTGAAGTAACAGTTAAGTATTTCGTGGTATTGTGGCACAGATGACTCCCATGCATTGTCAATAGACTCACAACACATGGCAACTTACTTTAATTTTTACACACATCAAGTCATCGGTTTGTAGTGGATGAAGATGATAATGGTAAATTAAGGCTTGAAAGGGTTAATTAATTAAAATGTTGTGAAAACTTCCACACAATTTTAACTAATACAGATCAATGACCCATGTCCTCCGATTTGGCTTTTTATTTTGCAGTCTATTAGGAATGCACACATGGTAAATTCAGGCTTGAAAGGGTTAATATGATGGCACATGTGGTCCCCATACATTGTCAATGGACTCACATATGTTTCAATAGCAAAATCATTGTGCGCTTTTTTCTCATATGTTATCATAATAAAACAGTGTTTAGTGTCACTATTATAACACTATTGTGGCGTGCAATTCGTTAACTTGTCATTACATTATAGTACTTTGTGATATTTACATGTTTGATATTATATGCACGTACACGATTCTGTGTTTACAAAGTTATAACATCATTCACTTGACATTATACATTTTATATTTAACTAATATTTAGTAGTAATAATATGACATGCTGTTCATTCATTGGTGATGCGATTAACATTTCATGTATCACAAAAATGTCAATATTAATCATCACGAGTACCAGTTATCAAATACATTTATTGTTTGGTTCAACTTTATCTTGTCTACAAAATATCATAACGGTGTGATTAAATTAAAAGACCCATTCCCATGTGTCTTAAACTTCCAACGTTTCAAAGTCTAAAATAGTATTATTTAAGCTTATATAGTAAATCTATATTATCTTCCCTCATCCTCCATTTGAAAGAGATATGTACTCGATAAGTGTGTATTTCGGAATGTCAATACAATTTCGGACAACCATGACATTAATGAGGGCGGGGGCCCTAGGGCAGTGGTTAGCACCGCTGCCTTTCACGCCAGAGTCCGGGGTTCGGTTCCCGGTCTCGGCGGTTTGAAAGAAACAAAATTGTTTCTTCCCCATCCACGTGTGAAAGTTAGTATTGTGGGGAGCCTCCGTGACCGAGAGGTAGCGTACTCGGCCTCAGACCGCCAGGGCTCGAATTTCGAATCCTGTGTCTGGAGGACAGTGTCATCTCAATCATCTCACCATCCTCAGGAGGTTCTCCTGGCCCAGTTTAGCCTATATGTGCACAAAGGTGGCCTAAAGCCCGATTCATTTCATTTATGACATTAATGCAATTGGGATTGACCATAAAATCTGCCCGCTGTGGGTCTAAATGAAGGGTTCGATGTTGATTTATTTTTTTCTTCGAAAGGGTAAACACTGAGAAATATCCCTTCCTTCCAGTCACTACACCAGCCACGAACATCCCATGCATAATGCCTGTGTATTTTTGCGATGTTCACGATGTTCCGCAAATATTTTAAACATGTCAATCGGCCAAGTTTAGCTATGTTGAGCTTCCTGTTTTAAAATGTGAGGCCCGCTAGTAAAGCGGCAGAGAAAGCGGTGATTTTCCGATGAAGTTGTAATTAAACTCGCAACGTCTTTCACGATGTGATACATCTGAGACCTTACATACTTCTCCTAGTACGAGTTAAGAACTTTTTGTCATAGATTACTGCTAGTAAATTATAATAAAATATGTTCAGAGGGAAATAATAAAATTGGTGAGTCATGTACTTTTTTATGTCAAATATGACAAAGTTCATTATGAAACTGATCGATCTAATTGACAAAAATGTTATGACCGACATTTTGTCACAATCCGTTTTTTTCGAAACCTGAGTACGTTGCCAGCGGATGCTTCTAAAAGTTGTAATCTATCGGACTGTTGCCTTCACGCATTCAATCACTGAAAAAGTTATAACAGAGCTAAAACAGAAAAAATGTAATTTGCCTGGGAATGGGTCTTCAAAATGGTTCGTTTGAAATCTCGTCATTGTGAGCTGTTGTAATACTATCTTAGTAATGCTGTTGGGCAGTACAAAATACAAATGGTGGATATAAGGTTGATCAAAGGTAATCCATCACAACCAGAACTGGCAAATAATCGTCTTCAATAGAAAAACCCACACATGATATATTTCATTGTATTTATATTACAATTTAATAGTTTACCCATCAACACGATAAGGTAGTGTTTCGTTTGTTTTTATGTCAAGCTTAATTATGTCATATGGTGCATGAAGTGCAGACAACTTATAGTCTTAAGTCTTTCAGAGCGGGGACCGTCTTTACACGTCAAAATCTGACGTCTGTAGACGTCACATTCTAATGTTTAAAGTTAGAATTTATAGTAATAAGGCACTATTAAGTTCACAGATACACTTATCCACAGTGCAGTTTATAGTGCTAAGGCTCCATGACGTTCTCAGATATGCCTATCTACAGTGAAGATTATAGTGTCAAGGCCATATAATGTGCCCAGATATATCTATCCACAGTGAAGCATATAGTGTTAAGGCCCTATTAAATCCCCAGATACAACTACCCACAGTGCAGTTTATAGTGGTAAGGCCCCATGAAGCTCCCAGATAAACCTATATGTAGGGAAGTTTATAGTGTTGAGGCCCTATTAAATTAACCGATAACATTATACACAGTGAGGTTCATAGTGTTAAATCCCTATAAGGCTCCTAGAGAAACCTATCTATAGTGAAGTTTATAGTTTTAAGGCCTTTATCTGTGGATAAACTTATCCACAGAGAAGTTTATAGTGTTTTGTCCTAAAAGGTTCACTGATAAACCTATCCACAGAGAAGTTTATTCTGTGAAACGCAGTGACGTTACACGGTGAAAACAAGGTTATATAACACCCCCTCCCCCATACTCCATTCTGTGAAACGCAGTGACGTCACTCGGTGAAAAAAAGTTTATATAAGAAACCTCCCACATACTTCATTGTATTAGCCAGCTGGTCGAGGTCATTGAGTTTCACAGAATTGTGCTAAGCCCCTATTAAGTCCCTAGATAAATCTACCCACAGTGAAGATTATTTTGTCAAGGCCCCATGAAGTTTTACCTCATCTCACCATCCTCAGGAGGTTCTCCTGGCCCAATTTAGCCTATATGTGCACGAAAGTGGCCTAAAGCCCGATTCATTTATTTCCCATGAAGTTCTCATGTACCTATTCACAGATAATTTTATAGTGTTAAGGGCCCACGATGTCCCCAGATAAACCTCTTCACAGATAAGTTGATGTGCTGTATTAAACTGTTTTATGTTTTTACCTCTCACGCTTAGGCCTACTAATGTACCCGGAATGCACTCGAATTTTAATCTCCCATGTGAATTTCTACCACAATTCCAACCCCTCGCAGTGAACTAGCACAATATAATTTGTATCAAATAATCAGGTATCTTTGTCAAGTTTGAGCGACATGGGTGCTCATATTTGTGTTCAATTTGAAATCAATCATTTGCACATACTGATGTTCAAACACTTATTTCATTCCCAATGATAGTGATTTAGCTTGTTAAACGGACTGCATATGTTGACACATCTTCCCTTGACCAGTCTCACGCGAGTGCATACCGCAGGAGCCTGGCCGTATCGAGTACTACAATCAGTTATTTCGTCTTGGGGGTGTGTCTGAGATTCAAACCTCATTGGATGTTTCAGATGTATAAATATGTCATAAAAGGTCGCAAAGAATTGACCTCTTGTTTATCTCTCATACACAGTCACATGTTTCCGTTGCTAGATGTATTATATAGACAAGTTGGGAATCTCTCATTTGGACAGTGAGGTGTACTGAATTTCGTAATGGCGGCATGTAATCATATAGTGGCTGTCATCAGGGAGCTCGGAACACAATGACATCAGCGTGAGATTCCAAACTTATCTGTCTATCTGAGCTATCATACCAACGGAAACAAGCAAGCTATGCTTTCAGCCAGCTGTCAACGCCTGGTCAAGGGCTCTCTGATTGGCCGGTATTGCGACGCGCGACATTCAAGGTATCTGTCTATTTAAAATACTTGGACCCTATGCTTGATAAAGCAAGGTATCGCACTGCGTGCTCGTGGGTAAGATAACTTGTTGTGCAAGATGATGTTGACATTGCAAAGTTGAAAAATAAATTTATGTGAAGTTATATTGCACTGAGAAAGACTAAACTAGTGCTGTTGATAAAAATGTTTTTAAAATTCAGAAAAGTTTAAAAAAAAACAGTCATTACCTGCGGGATAGACAACTTCATTACAAAACTAAATACCAAAACTGTTGTCATTCCACGGAGCCACTTTAATACAACAAACTAAAACGATGACTATACTGCTCTGCAAACACTATAAACTGTGGCAGCCTCGGCTTACTTGTAAAGTAGGCAGATACTGCTTTTTGACTTTGCACCCCTAGATCTCTGACCTAAAGTTGTAAAACGAATTGGCCTCTCTAGAACCAGTAAACATGTTGTTATCTAAATTGGATAAAGGTGAGGTACCTCCAGCTATCTTTATTGATTTATCAAAGGCTTTCGAAACCTTAGACCATGATATATGTCTATACAAAATAAAATGCTATGGGCTAAAAGAAAAATCTATAAATCTATCAAACTGTTTTTTAACAAATACACAACAATATGCACATTGTGATAATACTGGCTCAAATTTCTGCAAAATAACTACTGGGGTACCTCAAGGTTCGATTTTAGGACATTTACTTTTCTTAATTGATGTGAATGATATACATAAATCTTCCAATCTCTTTCATTTCATTTTTTTTGCAGACGACACCACTCTAATAACGAAGAATAATATTTATATTACAGATATTATCATTGCACAACTAGCAAAACTCTCAATAGGTTTGAAATAAATAAACTTTCTCTAAATATTACCAAATCCAAATTTAAGAAAACAAACACCTAAAACCTTAATAAAATAGCCAATAACGTTAATAGGTTTAATTATTAATAAGCAATTGAAATAGAATGATCACATAGACCACATTGTCTTGAAAATATCACGCATCATTGGCGTCCTAACAAGATTGAAAAATCATATACCATTAGATATTTTAATCAAGCTTTACAACTCATTGTTATTACCACACATAAATCATTCGCTCTTAGTTTGGGGACATCTAAACTAACTGAAATGCAAAACAAATGTTATCGAATCACTATTTGACAACTTGCATATTTTAAGAGCAGAATATATTTTTAAAATTCCACAATTAAAATTCTATTACAAATACTTAAAACACACTTTGCCCATATTCTTTCTGAATCTCCAGTTTAGAACAAGTGGAAATAATTAGCACACAAGGAATCAAGATCTATATGAATGTCATATAAAACATGAATTTGCCTGACAGTGCTTATTATATAATATACCTAATATACCCGATGCAATAACTGTCCAACAAATATAAATGAAAAGATTTTTAGTCACAGTTTGCAAGGTGTCATCACCTATATAAAAGTATCCATATTAAACAGCTACAAAAGTATTTGTCATATTCCTCGGTGTTATGTGTGTAGCGCAATTTGATAATATATGCTTCTGTATTACGACAAAGTTTCCGACTTTTTTATTATCATCGTGCCTATACCTTACAGTCTGACAGAGTGTTAATGTTTAATTTTCTGATTTACCCGTTAAGTTCTAATATTTATTGCAACTAAATTCCTAATTCATTAGTCATTATAATAAACTTTCACGATACTTAGGTCTACTATTAAATATTGGTTTTCCTATTCATAATATTGTTTATATTGTCTGATGACGGCTCCCTGTCTGTTGCCTTGGTCTTCGACCTATCTTAGTACTGAGGTGACAGCCAGGGAGTTAACATCATTTCCATCAATATGTACTTGGAATGTTTAATAAACCTGTAATATTAATATGATGTAATGTATGTGGCATCCACGCTAGCAGCCATTGCTTGGTTTTAGTGGAGGTCTCCTGATCAACAACAAAAAATACTTATATTAAAGTGCTTATATTACGATGTACTTACTCTCTTTGATCTAATGAATGAATCTTAATCTAATGTTGAATCTCAATTATCGCAGATTTGATTTATAGAAACTGGTTATATAAGGTGATTTAAAATTAAGAAACAAGAATATGGTCAACTGTAGTCGACATCAGTTGAACCTTAAAGCGCTGAAAACATGTTTGTACAAATCATGGAGTCTAAAGAGTTTTATTCAATTAGTAATCATCATAAATGTCCATTTTAGTTATTTCCGATCCATTTGAATACCTATGTCATCGGTCTACGGACATTAGAAGTATTTTTACTCTTACCGAGCATGGATCAACTTTAGTCGTCAGAATTTGACGTCTACAGACATCAGATTCTGACGACTAAAGTCGATCTCCACACTGTAAGAGCTAACTGCCAAAGGACTCTTTTCAACTCAGTAATATTGCCATTCATATGAACATTCAATGCACTGGTCAACTCATAGTCAATGAATAATATATAGTTGTCTTACACACAAGAGTTTAATATACCCGATTGAATCCTTAAACGTCTTCATTTGACTCTGTGTTGCCATTTACATTTTTAACTCGTTGTACAGGCCGGTTCACTAGAGTCTGTTATCTGGAGGCTGAGACAAGTTAAGTTTTTTGCTATTTATAAATGGTTCCATCATTGCACATTAAATCTAGCGTACTGTGCGATGGACAGCATGCAGATTCTGTCGACTTAAGTCGATCCCCGCACTGTACGGGCTAAACGGTTAAAGAACTAACATATGTTAGATGACGCATATATGATGGATATAGCTTTTGTCACTGATACTGACATATATATAAGGGAGTATCAGCAGAAAAAGGTATAAAATATCACAATTAACGTTACAGAAATAATAAGATATTCATTACGAAAAACACAGACAGACAGACAAATATGTCTGCAGTCACAAGTGGCCAAAGAGATCAACGCCTATAATTAATTTCATGTTTTTTTCTCCAGTAAAACATTTAATATAATAAGTCTTGTAGGAAAACATTGATCCAATATCCTGCAACGCTGGCCCAGCAGTGTATTCAAGTCTCGTTTCTGGTGGGCATGCAATTATTAACACGGCAATTTTTTTTTTGTGATTTTTTGTGATTTTTTTTGTGGTTTTATTTTCCTAGCTGTCAATACTGAATATATGGCACAATTGAATAATTAGTATTATCAAAGTTTTTTGTTTTTATGTATTAAATGATAAATTGATTGATTGATTGATTAATTGATATATTGAATGATTGTTTGATTGATTGATTGATTAATTGATTGATCGATTGATTGATTGATTGATTATTTGATTAATTGATTAATGTATTTATTGATTGATTAATTGATTGATTGATTGATTGATTGATTAATTGATTGATTGATTAATTGATTGATTGATTGATTGATTGATTGATTGATTGATTGATTGATTGATTGATTGATTGATTGATTGATTGATTGATTGATTGATTGATTGATTGATTGATTGATTGATTGATTGATTGATTGATTGATTGATTGATTGATTGATTGATTGATTGATTTATCGATTGATTGATTGATTGATTGATTTCTTGATTGATTGATTGGATGATTAATTGATTGATTATTTGATTGATTGATTGATTGATTGATTGATTGATTGATTGATTGATCGATTGATTGATTGATTGATTGATTGATTGATTGATTGATTGATTGATTGATTGATTGATTGATTGATTGATTGATTAATTGATTGATTTATCGATCGATTGATTGATTGATTGATTGATTGATTGATTGATTGATTGATTGATTGATTGATTGATTGATTGATTGATTGATTGATTGATTGATTGATTGATTGATTGATTGATTGATTGAATAAAATATATAAAAACCTTACCATTTGGTAAGATGGCTCCGGCGTATTTCTTCGTATCTATACCACCATTCTGTAAGGTCTTCCCAGTGTGTTGCTTTGGGTCAAGTAGTGTCGCACATTTCTCTTCTCTGAGTTTTAAATTTACCAGATGGGCTGTGCGAGAATCCGCCAAGAAACTGGATGTGCTGAAGCAAGCTGTGTGTGAATAACACGATTAATAATAGGTTAGCAATACTTCATAATTATATATAGTGCAAGATCATTAGTGAAAAAAACCCAAATGAAACAGGAATAAAATTGCAGAAATCTTTTTTTTAAGAATGAAACCTGAGCATCTACCCAGACAAATGTCTTATAGTCCCTGAAAATCCCCACTTGTGGCTTGTTTTAATTCACGATGGCCGCCATTACGGTAACGTCATATTTCGAAAAGCCAAATGTATTCCAAAATTAATCATTTTTGCAGTTACAAAATCGATTTTTATGTTTCTACCCAAGCTTTATGCAGGAGGAATTCATCCAGGTTATTATAAAAGATTTCAGCCCATTTCTTATTACCACAAATCCAAGCTGGCCGCCATACTGCTGAAGTATGTTTATCGATATATCAAAAAAAAATGCTGAAGCTATCACGTTGTTGAGCATAAAATGTGTTTTTGTTTTATTTTCAATCCGTGAAATCTGGAATCTATTTAGATCACAAATAATTTCTATATGTTCAATAGGTTTATTGTCACAGAAAAACGCACACAAGTACAATGTATAATCATCAAATCATAAGCCTGACAAACCGGAACTGACGCCCAGTGGCGTATGCGTCCTCAACAATTTTCAACAACTCGTTTCTACTTTTAGTGACTTTTAGTCCCACCCTCCCCTATGAATGTCCAAACACACCGGGAATATTGTAAAAATGCATCAAATCGTTCTGATATATTGCTTTCAGCTCGTAAAAATAAGGTGACGTATGTGCTTTAAATGGAAGCGATTTTATAATTCGAATAATGCGCTTCTGTAATAAAAAACATTTAGTACACGAAATTCGAAAAACTACCTTTTATGAAAAATAAGTACTATATAGTGGCATTATAAGCTATAGATAGGAGTAAAACCTACAGAGGTATAATGTCGCATAACACTAATCGATCCATAGCTATGTAAGTATTTCCAAGATGGTAGGCCTAAGTGTATCATGCAACAATTAGAGTGGTCTATGGAGAAATATGTTGCTTTGGGACCAACTTCGGCTATCATTCTCCTAGATTTTTGTGCTCCCCTGTCGAGTGACTTCACAATATCACCAGACCAAAATATAAACATATAGTAAATAAACTATATTTTGGTGACCATTTTGAGTTTTGCATTTTTTTAAAAATGCTCAAGGTTTACAACCTGGCACTCAGCGGATTTAGAATCAGTATGGTTGAATTATGTTAAAACCGTCATAAAATTTTATATATGTCTCTGAACAAGGACAAGTGTGAAATAGCTTGGACTATTACCCTCATCCCGTTAATTTATTTAAATTTTCACCCATTTGAAGTTGTGTCTCGCTACCGCTGCCCACAACTTCAAGTGGGTGAAAACAAAAGTATTCGTTTAATTAGAGATCCAACATTTACACAGCCTGATATTCAAACATTTCGTTCCCAATATCAGTGATTTGATCGACTACAAAAGCATGTTAACCCTTTCAGGCCTGAATTCAACATTGTCATCTTCAACCACTACAAGCCGCGAATTGCTGTCGCAATTTTCGACTTGTAGTGGATGAATTTGACTTGAAGTGGGTGAAAAAAACAAAACAATTATCATGTATTGTAAAACAGTTTCAAGGACATTTTCATCATCAATCCCTTAGTTGTAGGAATATTAACTCTATTTTCAAGGATGTAAAATGATGCCTTAATGCATCGTGAGGGCTTAAAGGGTTAGAAGCTATAATAGTCGCCATCAACAGGACAAGGGTTGAGTCAGAAGTCAAGGTGTTGATATGCGGGTGTCACTCTCACAGACAGACACATAAGTGGCCATACAATTCCCTTGACCCATCACCTGATGATACTAAACTTAGACCTATATCTCGTCAGTGCTTCAGAGTCAAGGCGTATTGAAAAAGTGAGTTCATCTCAAACAATACAGTCTATCAAAATGACGATGTCTCTTTTGATATATTACACTTGATTAATTTATAACACTGGATATTTAATTTGCTGTAATAAAAATAATAAAAATGGATGATAAATATCTGAGTAAGTAAAATATAATAGGCTGAACAAGGTGTCTTTCAGATTAGATTAGATTAGATTAGATTAGATTAGATTAGATTAGATTAGATTAGATTAGATTAGATTAGATTAGATTAGATTAGATTAGATTAGATTAGATTAGATTAGATTAGATTAGATTAGATTAGATTAGATAAGATTAGATTAGATTAGATAAGATTAGATTAGATTAGATTAGATTAGATTAGATTAGATTAGATTAATTTAGATTAGAAGCGATTAGATCATATTAGATTAGATATGGCTGTAAATAGTGCTGGAGCATGTGTAATCCCGTAATTCGATGGTTAAGATATGCCAACTATATTAAAACGTTCAGAAAATACCACAGAATAAGAAATAAATTGATGGAGCAAATGGGTGTCTAAAGCCTCTTATCCAGCAAAATTCAAAATGGCTGCCATGAAATCACCGAACGTATCATATCTTCATCAATAATTAAAATAAAGACAATATTATTTCACGAAACCATATGTCTTCAGTATCAGGGAATGCATATCATTATCATGCAAAATTCAAAATGACCGCCGTAAAATCACAAAAGTCTTCGTCTATAATTGAGATTGAGACGAAATTATTTCACCTAACCATATTAGATGTTTTCGGTATCAATGGATGCGATAAACACACGATATCTCTACACGACATCATAACATGTATCATGCAAAATTCAAAATGGCGGCCATAACATCATCACCAAAATGAGCTTGATTTGTTTGTTACCATGGAAACAATTTATATATATGTTGTCTGTTGCCTTTCTCACAACCAAGATGTAATGATATATTCACTAATTAATTATGATTGTATTGGCTATGGTTGCCTTTTAGATTGGCAATCCCTTCTCTTCTGTCTATCGCTTTGTGGGTGTGGTGAATTTGACCTATACCATATAAACTAAAGAGTCAAAAGGGTGTGGCGTCTCATGATGGAATTTAAAAAATTCTTTAAGGAAATCAAGGAATTTTGTTCCCATGAAAAGCTGGAAACTGCGCAATTCACCCCAGGAGGTGAATGGAAATAAGACGTTTTAATATTTTATTTCGTTTAGCAAAATATTTTACATATTATTCTACTTGTACCATCTTGCATAAGTTAGTGTTACACTATGTATATAAATTCTGCAGATGTTTTATTTGGTTTAATCATAGGCTTTGTATATTTTAATAGAACGGGAGTCCTGGTGCAGTGGGAAAATCTACCTGCTTGGAAAGTCATCTCACCAGCTTCAGGGGTTTTCCTAACCCAGTTTAGCCTATCGTGGATATGAAGGGTGTATCTTTACAAAGTGGAAGGTACAACTTTTCATATCTTAGGTGACGCTATATCGATGGTCTAAAACAACAGTGGGTCAAGTTGACTTGACAGAGAAATTGTTTTTATCTTTTTGCTTGAAACTACAGTCTGCGAAATCCACTTATCAGCATGTCGACTTTGACTTACACTGATGAAACACACAGTGATTAGAATTTTACAGTAGATCAAGTGTTATCAGAGTATTTTTTACCTTCCGAAACGATTTACAAAAGCAAAATTGGGATCAACAAGACACCAAGTTGACTTAGCTCATTGTTACTCCAGGAACACCGAACATGCAGAGATTTTTCCTAGAAAAAACAATGAACCAAGTCCATGCATTTCCCCTGTGTTGTCTCTACAAGTGTCCACAAGAATAACAATGCGCTATTAAGTGCACTTGCACCTTTATTGTCCCAGAAACAGACCTCATAAGCATGTAATACCAGAACAACAATATGTCAAGTCGACCTGGTCCGGTGTTGGAAAGAATTTATGTTGATATGTGCTTCATGAGAATAACAATGTGCTATGTCGACTTGATCTGTTTTACTGCCAAATTTAATCTGAATTTGGAATAAATTCAAACTTTATACATAATTTTATTATAAGGGACTTAGCTGGTTGTTATTTTAAAGATCGAAAATATCACTTAGCACACTATTGTTAACCCATCGATATATGCACACAGGTGCCCTAAAACCACATTCAGTTCATTTTGTTTGTGTATATTTCGTTCTTACAGAACTCTATTTCATTAAAAAAAACTGGTCATTTTTATTCACCTAGAATTGTGAATTGCGATAGCATTTCACAATTCTAGGTGAATAATAATGAAACTAAAATATATCGTTCTAATCTCTAGTTTAGAGCAGCTGGGTCGTCTTGTTTCCCTGAACCATACTATTTACACTGCGGCGACCCCACTCCTGTGGATGTTGTACATGCTGTGCATTCAGGTGGGCCCACATTGTTTACTCAGCAAATCATGACGACCCACCTGCTTAGTTTTGCTTGCATCAAACTATAATATGGTCTCAGTTTCGCTCAACTTGAGGTGTGAACTGTTGTCAATTGCTCCCATCGATATTAATCCTCAAACCGTCATGATAGTCGTCTTAGTCAGTTTTATGATTCGATAAAATCACTGATATACGCAATTAAATGGGTCTTCAGGAATACAACCAATTTGCACATGTTTGGCCTCAAATTAAACAAATATGAGTATTGCTCTACCCACTTGAAGATGTGTGTCGCGGTAGCGAAACACAACTTTAAGAGGATTTAAATTGGATTTAGTATGTTTAAACATCAAAGCGCGAAATAAACATAATAAATACAATTTAAAAAAAATCGCACAAGTTAAACCTGCACTTTTAGAGGGTTACATGACTTTCTAGGTCCAACAGTTCAGAAGACACACAAACGGCTGCCGTTAGTAATTCGCTAAACAATGGGAGCGGTGCTATTTAACATTTTTTGCCGCCAGTAGTAAAAGTGCTAACAACTACAAAGAGATTAGAATATCCTTATTATGACGGCTTGTATCATTTTTCGTTCGATGCATTGTATTAAAAGTTATGTCACGTGGTACATGCATGTGGCATTTAACCCTTGAAACCCTAAAAGCTTTAATAGTTGATATAAACCAAGAGACAAACATGTTTTTTTCCCTTTAAAATCATCATAAACATCTTGGTTAACCCTTTGCGCTTCATTTGAATATATATGTCATGGACATACGGCCATTATAAATATTTTACTCTTTCCGTGCAGAGACTGACTTCAGACGGCACAATCGGCAGTCGGTCACCGTACTGCAAGGGTTGAACCATCACGATGTATTAAAACATAATTTTGCTTTTCTAAAGAATGATATAATTTCTCGCACCTAGATATATTCGAACGGAAATTTTCATGGCATTGTTCAATTAATAACAACATAATTATATGTGGTAATTTGCTACCCACTTCCAAGTCATCTTAATCCACTGCATGGGTAATGCTGGCTACTTGGAAAGTCGGAGATAGCGGGTTCGAACCCCACTTTGGCCTTCAAGTTTTAAAGAAATAAAATGTTTCTTCCCCGCTCCCGCTTACTCGTAAAGGTTCAATATTGTGGGGAGCATCCGTGACGGAGAGGTAGCGTGCACGGCCTCAGACCGCCAGGGTTTGAATTTCAAAGTCATCTCAATCATCTCACCATCCTGTCCTGGCGTAGTTTAGCCTATGTGTGCACAAAGGTGGCCTAAAACCCCATTCATTTAATTTCATTTCATCAACTGCAAGTCGAGTATTTGCGACAACAATTTGCGGCATGTGGTGGATGAAGATGACAACGGTAAATTAAGGTTTGAAGGGATTAAAAGGCGAAAATTTCACATACTGAGTTCATTGGTCGGGGGGGGGGGGGTATGCTATTGATCTAGGTTTTACGAATGAGCGAAAACCTCTACTATGTGACGGAATCAGCTATTTACTGTCCGTTTTATTTTAATATGTGATATAATATCATTATTTGACTAAAATGCCTAGATAATATAACCAATGGATATAATATTAGCTAGTATGCAGATTATTTAGCTGAATAAACTTTTACTTACCAGCTGATTTATTACCCATACACGTCTGAGTCGACAAAATCTGTTTCAATAGATTGCGGACGAAGCATATTCTGCCTCCAAACATCATCTGCAAACATATCTAAATAAACATTTTCTGCCTCGAACATCATCTGCAAATATATCTAAATAATTATATTCTGCCCCGAACATCATCAGCAAATCTACCTAAATAAATCTGCCCCGAACATCATCTGCAACTATATCTAAATAAACATATTCTGCCCCGAACATCATCTGCACATATCTAATATCACTCGGGATAGTGACCCTTTACAAAGCTGATATATTTGTGTATGAACCATTTAGACCAAACTTGTTTTTTCAATTCAAAATCATCATGGATGTCTCAGTTAGCTCTGTCCGTTTTATTTGAATACCTATGTTATGGGTCATAATAAAAATGCAAACGGTTTTAGGACGATGTTTTGTTGCACCACAAAACATTCGTATACAACACTGTTACATGCAATAAAAAGTTAATGATAGTTTACCCAACAGAGATTTGACTTCTGAGTAGTATGTACTGCGCCTCGGTCCGCTCCTCATTTTATTAAGATTCAACGTCGCAATAACGTCATGTGCTCAGTGGGTAGGCGCTATAGAAGTTTCTAACGTCAAAAGTCGATCCCCGCACGGTAAGATTAAAAATATTTATAATGGCCATAAACACATAACATAGGTATTAAATGCAGCGGAAAGAGCCAGCAAATACATTTATGATAATTTTTAATTGAAAAAAACCCTTTGGTTTCTATGGTTTAAACAAAATTAGTTCAGCCTCTAAGGGTTAAACTGAGGAAGGGATGAGAACTTACGCTGGTCAGCGGTGGACGACACATAGAACATGCAGGTCACACAGCTGCGGGAATACTTCAGAAAATGCTTAGACCAAACAAGGCACTATGAGCTTTTGTAAGCTTACACATCGCTGGTAATCGATCAGCCCCTATCTATCATTTTGTAGTTTTACAAGTACCTATATGGGACAGTAAAATTATGGTGACGTTGAACAAATGTAGGACTATGTGCAGCCAAGATAATGCCTAGCCAAACAAATACCCAGCCAAATGGATTCTTAATTATAGCCATAAAATGGTGCACCGGCATTAGGCAACTATAAAATTCTGAAGTTCCAATAAGGACAACATGATTGTTTAGCTGCTTAGATAGTCACTTGATCTATGGAAGCACACTATCTAATGAGATCTCATATAAGTTTTGATATGTGGTTCAATGGTCAGACCGTGACGTTCTGCAATAGTCACTGCCTGCCGTGCGGGTTCAAGCTCTTATGTTATTTTATGTGGTAAAAATAAAAATATATTTGTAAAAAATCACATCTGGCTCAACTAGCTCGAAAAGCAATATTCACAATTAGAAACTATAGTCACAACTTAGGACACCTCACTCCAATATTATCTCGAAAGTATTTCAAGCGCAAAGAGAACCCATATTGAAAAACATACTTGGAAATAAAAAAAACACATACATTTTTATTTATGGAGATGCATGAATGTATCCTCTTTTTTAAAACAACAAATTCTAGCGCTGAATTACTGGGATCGCTTGATCTCCTTGCATAAAAGCTGTTATTTGAGAATCGTTCACAACTCACTAGCGTCTCTTCAATTTAGTTGTGAAACAAATTGGTGCCCTCATATAATGCATTATTATTAGAACAAACCCCCGCAACGCTTGAGAAAATCATAGGATAGAAGATGTCAATCTTCTCATGGAACAAGTCAAATTATGTTTGATTATTACATTTAAAGTTGATTGGTCAAGCAATACCCAAAACTCCATGATATTGCGAGCATATAGAAAGTTTGATATCGAGTACTCGCTAAAACAATACGACACGAGGTTTATAAATGCGTTATCAAGATTGAGAATCAGCTCACATGCTGTAGAAATAGAACAAGGAAGCATGTCAGGCCGCAAAAAGTACCACTATAGAACATGTACACGTCAAAGATGTACATCAAATTCTAGCTATTGATGACGAAATTCGCCTTTAAATTAGTTGTTCTGACTTCGTTTGACTGAGAATTAGTTTACTAGCCGAAAGCAAGCTACACAACACTGAATTGGATTCGTGCTTAAACGACGAAAACTTTATAATTATTACTTCATCCACACAAAATACATCTATAGCTGTTTTCAAACATTAAGCGTGCCACGTATCTGCTCATAACCCTTTAACCACCGGTGCCGCATATATTCGGGTTTTCATTTTTTTTAGCACATTAAGTACAACCTTTTAATCATGTTAAAGATAAAATGTAACATTATTCAGCAATATTTGAAAACAGTTGACCTCCATTTTGTCAAATCTGAATAATTTTCACTCACTTGAAGTTGTGGATCGCGTCAGCGAGACAAAACTTCAAGTGGGTGAAAATTAAGATTTAATAATTTGGCGGTTAGATCTGACTTAAGTATAATCACATATCAGACCGGCTGTTGCTCTAGGAATTATTTTAGTTTGGCCGTTAAGGGCCTTTTCAGTCGAGGTGGGGTCTTATGGAGGATTTCAGAAATGCTAAGTCAGCTGAAATACTCTGTGAGGACGGGAATGTTTTTGTCAATTGCAACAACGAGTGTGTTATGTTAACGAGGTCGTGATTGAAAATAGTAATTATTAATCGTTGACTAAGTTACAATATTTCGTTGTCCTAAAAATAAATAACTATAATTATATATTATTTATTATAACTATATATTAAATAAGTATTATGCGTCATCACGTCATTATTATTGCTATTACGTGGAACAATCACAAGTCACCTGTTTCTATATTATCTATATTTCATGATCGTATTGTCACATATCATGACGGCTGTTGTCTTGGAATGTTTTATTTGGCGGTTTGGGGCGTTTCTGTCGCCTTTGTTATCAGGTGTTATCGTGGTTATCGGATGAGGAGTGGCCTTACGGAGGATTCCAGAGATGGTAAAACAGCTGATTTGCTCTATGAGGTTGATAGTTTTTGTTCCATGGCAACTCCGATTATGTGATAATAACTAGGTCATGAGTGACAAGGTATGAATTAATCACTAAAAAAGAAATCTGTAATATTGTTGTGTTACTGCCATGTACTTTGGCAATAACTGATCATCATGATCACCGTTGATAGGCCTACAAATGATTATCACTTGCCATTATTATTTGTATTGTGTACATTTTTACCTTGACCCACCACACGTCAATCAATAGCAGTTAGCGGCTAAAGCTCATTGTGCATTCTCAATTATGGTTATTTTTTAAATGTCATTATAATGTTTAAATACATGCATATTAATCCATATTACTTTTTTAAATACTTTAGTTATATAAACTTGTATAATATTGGTTTATGCGCCTTCCAGATTGTCTTTTTGTCACTATTACAATAGTAATAGCAGTTATATTATCTTTGCTTTTTTTGTGCGAGAAACATATATCTATCATGTATAGTATCACAAACATGTATAGTTATTTTAATTATTTTAAAACATTTGTACATATATTTACACGATTGTTAATTTTATCATATTATGCACAGCATAATATAATGTTCTGTTTATTTTAAAGGTGACCTATCACCCCGTATATGATATAAATAGGTATAGGTCACCTTTAATGGAGCATAAGTCCAGACAGATTGACCTTCTCGTTGTCAATAAATATATATCTATAAACTCATTTTATTGACACACCATAATGCTGACAGCATAGGTCGTTGTCGCTTTAATGCTCGTAATTGTATTGTGTTTATATGGCTTAATATGGCAACTAAGCATCTTTTGAAAATTCTACTGCAATTAACTTCAGCTTTTATGTGGTCTTTATTATCATTCATTGACGACCCTTGAGTTAATTATCGGGTCGGTTGTTTTAATGGACGATAATGAACAATCTTGTCTTTGTCCTGACTTTATTGAATGCACTTGTAATTTACACAGGAATACGAGGCCGAACATGAAGCTGAACCTGGTAATCAAAACAAAAATAATTGACTGTAAGTGACAATTCAAAAGAAAACTAGTTTTAGATAACAGGCTTTACAATTAAATAATAAAGGAAAATATTATAATAAAATTATCAAATATTATTTTTAAATAACAGGCTTTATAAATGAATATCGAAGGAAAATATTATTATGAAACAGACACAATACATTTAATAAATGTCATTTATATAAACTCACTTGCTTGTGCATCGACCTGACATATTATATGACATGACATGGCGGAATGACTGTATAAAAATATCTGCATAATAATAAGAATCTAGTTAGTTAGTTAGATAGATGTATTCAAACCATTGACACAGAAACAAAACATGATCAATTGTATAAATACATGTATAAATACATAACATCATGGGTCAGAATGATAGACTTGGGAGACTAACGATGCAGCTGCAATTTTGAAACTATTTAGAGACGGGGATAAGACTCCTATATTTGGTATATTATTCCTCAGTGGTATTGTTCTTAAAGGGTTTTGTAGTACATCTGTAGGGGAGGAAAGTAAAACATTTTTTTCTGGTAATATAATCTGTCTGCTTGAAGTAGGGAGATGGATGATTAATTGCAACAATATCATTTTAACTCTGATCCTGCTAAGTTAATTTATTTAAATTTTCAGCCACTTGAAGTTGTGTCTCGCTACCGCGACACACAACTTCAAGTAGCTGAAAATTACTGATATTTGTTTAATTCGAGCACAAACATTTGTAAATCTTGATGTTTAGACACACATTTCATTCCCAATAATTGTAATTTGGTCGATTAATAAAACAAACTAAAAACAACAATAGTCGTGATCAGCAGGATAAGGGTTAACCCTTACAGTGCTAGGATCGACTTAAGTCGTCAGAATCTGACGTCTGTAGACGTCAGATTCTGACGACTAAAGTCGACCCCCACACTGTAAGAGTGAAAATATTTGTAATGGCCATAGATTCATAACATAGGTATTCATATAAATCAGAAAAAGCTAACTAAGACATTTATGATGGTTTCAAATTGAATGAAACCCTTTGATCTCTTTTTTTTATAAAACAATTCAGCGTGCTAAGGGTTTAATTGGAGATAGCATAGTCAGGTGAATCTACACGTCTGTCTGTGAATCTATAGTTATTATACATACTCAGCTACTGGCCACTTGACTGTTGTATAGAGGTCTGAACATACTGATCGTGAAATAGCTAGGACTTGAAGTTTAAACTATAGAGTTTTAAAAAGGTAACTATTGAGGTTTAAATATGCTGATCGTGAAATAGCTAGGTTATTTATCTTGGGGCGCATTTCGTCCGCCATTTGTCTATATTGTTTGAATTTTAGGTGGATGAAAGAAATAAATTACGATATATGCGTAAATCTAAATGTATTCGGCTGAGTTAGCGGCCTTACATTTAATTGACTACAACTTGGATTTTTTAAAATTATTTTAAAGCATTCAATAATTATACATAGATTCACACCCTTTTCTATTTTATCATATTATGCATGTATAGCATAATTTCCTGTTTGTTTTAATGACGCGTAAGTGTACAGGGATTACCCGTCGTCAATAAATATATATCTATAAAATAATTTTATTGACACAACATAGAGCGTTTTCATTTTAATGCTCGTTAATTTTAGTGTATTTGTATGGCTAAATATGGTTTTAAACGTCTCTTTATCATACTACTGCAATAAACTATAGTGTTTATGTACAGTTTATTATCATTTATTGGCGACTCTTAAGTTGACGCTAAAGAGCAATCTTGACTTTGACCTTACTTAATTGGAGGCACTTGTAATTTACACAGGAATGAGAAGCCGAACAAGAAACTAAACCTGGTAATCTAAACAGAAATAATTGACTGTAAGTGACAATACCAAAGAAAAGAAATATTATTTCTTAGATAACAGGTTTAATATTTAAATAATCAAGGGAAATATTATTAAAAGACAGACATAATACATTTAATAAATGTCATTTATATATACTCATTAGCTTGTGCATCGACCTGACCTATGATATGCCATGACTTGACATGACGGAATGTTAGGTCGATAGATGTAGGCCTATTCAAACCATTGACACAAAACATAATCAATTGTATAAATACATAACAGCATGGATCAGTATGATACATACTGTACTATTGTATTTGGTAGATTATTCATGAGTGGTATTGTTCTTGGAAATAAACTGAACTTTAAGGATTCTGTATTACATCCGTAAGGAAAGAAAGAATAACAATTTGTTCTGGTAACAGACTGTGTCTGCTCGAGGTGGGGAGATGGAATAATTGCAACAATATTATTTTAAATTTTACATAGCAGGGTCAGTTTAAAAGTGGCCTTACATTTGATTGACTACTGAACGACTGAAATGGACAAAGGAAACGTGACTCAAAAACCTTTTATACCTGTCAAAAGCTTCAAATCATAACATTTTGATGCATAAATTACAGAACTAAGGGATTAGTGGTACAGCTTTAAAATTGATTAAAACATACCTATCTAAATGGGAGCAATATATACAGTTTGGAAACACAACGTTGAACTTGGAAAATATTAGAACAAGTGTACAGCAAAGATCAATTATAAATAGGTACCTCCGCTTCATAATTTATATAAATTATATATTATCGTACTCCCACAGGTGTTATCGACCACGAGACTTGTACTGATAACTTCCTGTATCGACCAAAACTTGTCAACAACTCGTTCTGCGGTAGCGAATTATTTACGTTTACTGACGCATTGTAGTCTAAATATTTTAATTATCAGTTAAACATGTGGGTGGTCGTACGATAAAATGCATATGGCACTGCTTTTTGGTCGATAAAAGCTCAGATCGGTACGCGTCGCCATATACAGGCACTCGCCTTCGGCTCGGCCTGTATCTGGCGACGCGTACCGATCTGAGCCTTTATCTACCAAAAAGCAGTGCCATATGCAAATCGTATCGCTCAGTACATATATAAAATGTATCGCATATGCTGAAGATACCACGGCGTTACGCATAAAATAAATCTCGAGAAGCTCTAAAAGTCTTAACTGTACAAAAGGCTAAGAATGTAGAGCTCCGAGGGTTAAAGCACATCCGACCATAATGAAGATCCCTCATAATGAACAGGTCGGTCACACCTGACTGATTATAGCACCATAGGCCTACCAGGAGAATTGGTCTGTACTTGATGAACAATAACCCGGCTTAGAATGTAATCGTCGGGCAATGAAAAAAATGTAGGCCCAGTTCAATTTTCTATATACATACACGATATAATGATATATGCCCCCCCCCCCCCTTTCTAAAATGCTAGAATCCACCCGTGGTGTTGTTGATTTTCCAAATGACTTGGTTGACCTATACAAACCAACCAACATTTGCTTCCAAAAGCCAAACAGACCATGTTTGTTATTTATTTCAATCCTTATCCTGATACGTTAATTTATGTACATTTTCACCCACTTTAAGTTTTGCCTCGCTACCGCGATCCAGAATTTA
Organism: Flabesymbios commensalis; assembly: GCA_964017125.1. Classification (NCBI taxonomy): domain Eukaryota; kingdom Metazoa; phylum Annelida; class Polychaeta; order Terebellida; family Flabelligeridae; genus Flabesymbios; species Flabesymbios commensalis. The sequence goes on along the minus strand of OZ024907.1, from coordinate 1,633,365 downwards.
AGTGGCTGAAAATTACCCACATTTGTTTGATTTGAGCACAAATATTTGCAAATCTTGATGTTTAGACACCTATTTTATTCACAAAATCGACTAATAAAACATATTAAAAACAAAAATAGGATATGGGTCAACGCTTTCGGCGCGGGGATCGTCTTTATAAATAACCCCTTAGTCTCCATGTTGTACAAAATTACTTCAGCCCTTTGAAGGTAAATAAGCATATCTGATGACATTTTCAGCTCAAAAAAAATCTCACGCAACAAACGAGTTAGTAGGGCCTAACCAATGTTAATCCAATGAATGTGTGATGTCTTAAATAGAATGACGAAGTTGTGGAGCGCAATGTTGACCAATATACCTCACATGAACATTCTAATCGATATGAAGTTGTGGAGCGCAATGTTGACCAATATACCTCACATGAACATTCTAATCGATATGAAGTTGTGGAGCGCAATGTTGACCAATATACCTCACATGAACATTCTAATCGTTATGAAGTTGTGGAGCGCAATGTTGACCAATATACCTCACATGAACATTCTAATCGTTATGAAGTTGTGGAGCGCAATGTTGACCAATATACCTCACATGAACATTTTAATCGATTTGAAGCTGTGGAGCGCAATGTTGATCAACATATCTCATATGAACATTTTCATTTATATTTGTATTAATTTGAACAATTACCACATATATTAAAATGAACGCCACTCTAGCATGACAGAACGAAACACACAAAACATATTTGACAAGTTGTATATTTTCAAAAGTGTACAAATAACAAAATACTCGTATAAGTCATTATACTAACGGAAACAAATTAAGTATACAAATGTGTTCGAAACCTCAACTAATTATGAGACTGTATATAATATCGTTACAAAAACACCAATACATAATCAGATAATGCATGAACACATCTCATTGATTCACACTATACCCACCAAGTTCTATTATTTAAATTTTCACCCATACAATTTTGTGTCTCGCTTTCGCGACCCACACCTTGAAGTGAGTGAACATTACTTGTATTTGTTTAATTTGAGACCAAACATTTACAAATCTTGATGTGTCAAGACACATTTATTTCACAAATACATTAATTTCGTCGGGTAATAAACCAAATTAACAACGATTATAGTTGAGACTAGCGGGCTAGGTGGGCGCTATAGTGCAAATGAAATAAGCCTCAATTTCTGGCTGTGGCTAAAGAGACATAATGTCACGTCTCTGGTCTCTGTTTTTGGCAAAAAAGGTCCAAATAAGTTTGGCCACAAGGGAAATCTTTTAGTATTTGGCGAAGTGGCTAGCGCTCACCCAGGCGGGGAGAGGGTTGAACAACTTGCAAACACTCATGACCCAACAAATTCGTGGCGTCGAACTGATGTTGGTTTAACGTTGGCCTATCGTCTGCTACGCTGGCCCAACATCAAAACAACATTGGTTCAACGTTTGTGTTTGTTGGTTATCCCATCACAAAATAAAACCACGCTCATCCTCCAAACTGCAGATCCGCTGTCATTCTCCAAACTGCAGATTCACTGTCATTCTCCAAACTGCAGATCCGCTGTCATTCTCCAAACTGCAGATCCGCTGTCATTCTCCAAACTGCAGATTCACTGTCATTCTCCAAACTGCAGATTCACTGTCATTCTCCAAACTGCAGATCCGCTGTCATTCTCCAAACTGCAGATCCGCTGTCATTCTCCAAACTGCAGATTCACTGTCATTCTCCAAACTGCAGATTCGCTGTCATTCTCCAAACTGCAGATTCACTGTCATTCTCCAAACTGCAGATCCGCTTTCATTCTCCAAACTGCAGATCCGCTGTCATTCTCCAAACTGCAGATCCGCTGTCATTCTCCAAACTGCAAATTCACTGTCATTCTCTTCGCTACATCTGAATCTATCAACACCTGCAAATGCAAAATAAATTCAGCTTTGGTATTTTGTTTAGTGTCGGATCTAGAGGGGGGAGGGTGGGGGTTTTCTACCCTAGTTTTTATATATCGGGCCTATGAACTATCCTTTACATGGTGGGGATGATTCGGATTAAGGATCAATTTCGAGTTTCAATTAGAGTTTATTCTGGTCTGATTATTTATTATTTCTACCTGGTTGAATTCATCTTGGCAGATTTGACCTTTCGTGTTTTCTTCTTGGTTGATTTGACCTTCGTTTACCTTTAGATGACCTAGGGTGTGATCCGTCAGTCTGAGGGTGTCTGTGTGTGTTAAACCTGGCACCAGGTGGCGATCAAGTCTGTATAGATCCTCATGATCCAGCCACCCATTGTTACCTTGATCCAGACTCTCCCAAAGTAGTGCCAGCATTGAAAAGTAAAAAGGGATATTTTTACTGAAATATGAGCTTTGGCAAAAAAAAATATATTCAAAGCGGTTTTAACAGTATGACAAAAAATCAGAGTATAATGTTGGTCAACCGTCTTTGATGATGACCCGACATTGATTCAATGTTGGGTCAGCATCAAAGACGGTGGGCCAACATTACACATGCATTGGTCATGTTGGTTAATGCGTTTGCTGTTTTGCCAGGTGGGTGTATCACATAAATCTAGTTTTTGCTAAGAAATATCAGGTTTGGTGAAAACATTAATTCCAAACGTTATAGTAACCATATTTAAACGTAAATATCATGCAGCATGTTCTTGTTCGCTTTTTAATTTTCGGTCAAAAATAACAATTGTTTTCTTGATATAAAAATACTTTGAGTCATCAATATCAATGAAATTTAAAAATATTGTCTTGGGGTGTCAAATAAGAAAAAATATTTTTTGCAGGGCTCTAAGTAGGGAATTTCAATAAATTGCAGCAAATATGGAATACGAATTAAGCAAATTAAAGTAAATCAGCATATTTAGGCCAAAATGTTAAAAAAAGATTAATGAACCTCACAAAGAATGCTGAGAACCCTACAATCATAACCGTGTTTTTGTTCACATTACCTTTTCGTTTCGCTCGTTACTGTTTGATTTTGTCAGGATGTAAAATAGGAAACTTGGAAGTCTAATTTTTGTTTAGCTTGTAATAATAATTATTTGTCCGTGATACCTTTTCGCTTGTTAATGATTGTGTCATGAGAGCTTAGTACCCCACAAAGCACCAGGAAGTTGACGGGGTGCAGTCGTCCAGTGACCTTGTCAAGGTGATGGTGTGCTATTAGGTGTAGTAAAGGACACTGACGTAACTCTGTCAACTCCGTTATGGTCTGCAATATAACAACATAACTGTAGGCCTATATTTCATCAACAAATTGTACACGTCACTATATTTGGATAGAATGATTTTACATTAGGAAAACCAAGATGTTAGCTTTTTAATTAATTACCATATGTGTATGTATGTACACGTGTACATACAGACAGACAGATATTTTTTTGCCATATATACAAGTTATTACAGACTTATTTGTCAAAGTAATATATGTATATATGTATATACAAAATAATACAACAAAATTAGAAGCCTAAGTGGCATGGCCATGATAAAACACTGCATATTTAAAAAGAAAAAAATGATGGCTACTTAAAATAAAATAAAATAGCAATACCAACATATGAAGACAGATTTTTCTCGCACTAAATCAAAGATAAAATAGTAAAAAATACACTCTGGAAAGCGTAGAAACCTAAAGATAATATGCATAATATACTTTCAATGTAAATATGAACAATTTTAAATATCAGCACTGTACATCAATGTATTATAGCTAGATATCTCTCTTATAATGTGTATACCTTGAATCATGTACGGTTATAATGTGGCAATAAATTTAATTTGATTTAACATAAACAGAATAAATGTCATGAATGCGTTAATCGACTCCTTAGCAACCGGAGTGTCACATGGGTCCTTCATCTAAGTGACACTCCGGCTGCTAGCGGAAGGTTACGAAGGTATGAAATCAGATGTGATGATCAATTTGTAATAATCATAAATGTCTTAGTTAGCAGGTTAGCTCTTTCCGATTCATTTGACTATGTCATAGGTCGACGACCATTATAAATATGTTTACTCTTACACTGTGGGGATCGACGTTATACGTCATAATCTACGACTAAATCGATCCCCGCGCTGTAAGGGGATCGACGTTATACGTCAAAATCTACGATTAAATCGATCCCCGCGCTGTAAGGGGATCGACGTTATACGTCAGAATCTACGACTAAATCGATCCCCGCGCTGTAAGGGGATCGACGTTATACGTCATATTCTACAACTAAATCGATCCCCGCGCTGTAAGGGGATCGACGTTATACGTCAGAATCTACGACTAAATCGATCCCCGCGCTGTAAGGGTTAAAGCGCTAAATACATGGAATAAATGTAATTACATTTTCATCCACTTGGAGTTGTGCCTCGCTACCGCGATCCACAACTCCAAGTGGATGAAAGCTACACACACAGGAGTTACCTGTATTGTTACACCATCCTGTCCTTGCTCGGATTTGTCCAGGGTCGCGTACCTTTTCAAATGCTGATGAATTTGTGCTTCATTAACTGTTTCAACAGAAATAATGTATACAGTAGAAATGTAAAATAAGACATTGACAGATGCCTTATTAAAGTAGGTGGGTCGTTACGATTCGTTGAGCACACATTGTGTACCCACCCTCATGCGCAGCATCGCCAATGTTTCAAGGGGTGGGGTCGTCACGAGGTAAATATTATTTTAACATGTTTAAATCTTACAGCGCGGGAATCGACTTAAGACGTCAGATTCTGACGTCTAAATCGAACCCCGCACCGAAAAGGTGAAATATTTACAGTGGCTATACACCCATAACATAGGTATTACAATGAAGTGGAAAGAGCCAACTAGGGCCTAAGACATTTATGGTAATTTCAAATTGAAAAAAACCTTTGGTCTCCATGGTTGATAGACACATTATCAGCAGTTTGAGAGTTGAATCTTTAACCGCCAAATTATTCAACCTGAATTTTTACCCACTTGAAGTTGTGTCTCGCTGACGCGATCCACAACTTCAAGTGAGTGAAAATTATTCAGATTTGACAAAATGGAGGTCAACTGTTTTCAAATAATGCTGATTGATGGCACATTTTATCTTTAACATGTTTAAAAGGTGGTACTAAATGTGTTAATAAAAAACGCAAGACCGAGTATATGCGGCACCGGCGGTTAAAGGGTCAAGCAATCAGTGACGAAAGTTATTGTGAATGTGTTTGTTCACATGGAAAACACGAAAGGTTGATCCAATGTTGTTTTAATGCTGGATATCCGTGTTCTACGTCGTTCCAACCTTAATACAACATTGGTTCAACGTGTTCCGCTTGTGAAGCTAGCCTATGATTCTTCGGTATGGGTATACGGTCACTACAAATATATTTAAGGGTACAGTGCGGGGATCGACATTAGCCGTCAGAATCTGCCGTCTAAAGTCGATCCCAGCGTTGTAATGGTTAAAAGAACATTGGGTCAACAAGTCGACCCAATATTAAAACAACATTGGTAGAAAGTGTTTTGCTTGTGAAGCTAGCGTATAATCTTACAGGGAGTTTGCTGAGATAGCTGCCCCATTTCTTCCTCTGTCAGTTGTGAGGTTTCAGCTCCCTGAAAATACATGATTACAGTGGAATAAACGAATACTCGCTAATCACGATTCAAATCGTTTTCAATCCGTCTGATTACAAGATCGAACTATTGAAATTTAGAACGAAATGTGTGTTTAAAGATCAAGATTTGCAAATGTTTGGTCTCAAATTAAACACATACGAGTTATTTTCACCCACTGGAAGTTATCGGTCGCGGACATATATATACATACTGTATAGGCTTACATTCACACACTCTACACCTAATATTTCAGGGTAATCATGATAATATGTCAATATATGTGGTTCCGTGGGAATTGAATGTTAATTATTGACACCTGTGTTAAATTTGAATAAAACTGAATACTAAAAAACAATATAGGCTGCCATTTTTTTTTTAGCTCTGAAGGTCATTTCCTAGCCTTTGACGGTCATGACCCTAAAAACACACGAGGACTTTTGCAAAGTGAATTAGCAATTAGCAATTCATAAGAATATAGTCATGTGATATATCAAATTCAAGAACAGTATGTATGATACAATATTATGAAATTTAAAAATAAAGATAAAATCAATATTATATTTTGCTTTTAAAGGTCTTGTCCTCAAAAACCCCAGGGGTATTTTTTAAACGTTTGTAATTCGAAATATTATATAGTCATGTAATATATCAAATTAGAGAAAAATTGACACACGATAGTCAAATTCTTACTAATTTTTTTTCTGAGGCTATAGTAAAGGTGTCATTTCCTGGTTGTAGAAGCTCATGACCCTAAATCCACACGGGTTAATTAAAACAAATCACAATAAAATAGCCATGTCATCTATCTAATCAAAATTTCCTTGCTTTTATGTCAGTCTAAATGATCAGACAGCATATTATTATTCCAAATCATAAAATAAAATGTTGTCATTCAACCCCTTCATGTAGAGCATCTATGTATACTCATGGGGAGACACCGCAAGTGACGTCACTGCATTATAATGTATTCCTTCATTATCGACCACACAAAGCTTATAATTATGGCTCTTCTAAATGTCGCGAGACGACGCCAAAGCTGCATAATGATTTGATAATATAATTTGGTATTCTTACCATTTTAGAGGCTTTATATGTCTCAACACATCAAGCAAACGTTGATGAAAATAGAATCACTACAGCAAAGAAATCCATCAGTTGGTGGAGTCCTTGACTACAGGTGGACACACTGCTCACAGTGCGGCAGGCATTCACCAGGGGACTTTGGTTTCGGAATAGACAAGCTGATAGTTAGCATATTTTCGGACAATAGGCCTACTTTAAACAGTCCCCTAAATTAGCCTACATTACCAAAAAATCTTTTAGGGACAAGCTTTCAAAAATCATGCCACGCGCCACCTTTCTTCAGATCGTGGATTCGCCACTGCTACGCCATATAATGGAGCGTTTATAATTAATGGGAAGAAGGAGTTGAGAGGATTTGTGGAAAAGAGCTCTGAAGATATCGCTTCTTCAACTTTGTGTGCTGGCGACCATTTTGGAAGATGGCTTTTCACGGCTTGGTGTCAAAAAGATATAAGGCTAGAAATGATGAAACGGGAATACACAAGATCGTAGGCGAGCACTGTAAGCCCAATGGATTTGTCCTGATGAAATAACAAAAGCGCAAAAGTCCATGCCACGAGAAACAAATTAAAGAAATAACTCACAAAAAAATGGTATTTAATTATGCGTGATTCATTTATAGATTTCAAAACGGGCAGTTTAAAGTGGACGTTATCGGTAAGATGACCATAATTATATATAACGCCCAAGTGAAATGAACACAAGTAGAATTATAAAAACACATAAAATGACGAACTGGCCTTCTGAATATTAAGCTTGACAAATTGTCTACCTAACGGACATTCAGACAAACAAGCTTTCTGACAAATGAGCCTTCTGGCTAGAGGGCATACCCCATTATAGTACAGCATACATTTAACAGCGAATGCTAACATTAGCAAAATATTAGTGTTACCCCGAATATATGCGGCACCGGCGGTTAAAGGGTAAAGAACAGTTGAGATGATGCTCTAAGTGCAGGGTGTACTTTTTGTATCGCGATATTGTCACAATATGCAAAAAGCGAGCGACAAAAGGAAGCCCGAAGTAGGGACTATGTCCTACTCTTCTCGAATGAGCTCAAGGTTTCTTTACAGTGCACATAACCATAGACAGAAATGCATACTCCATGCTTTTGAACAGTTTAGAGTATACTCTATATACACAACCTGTATGACAAAATCCGATCCGGTCCGGATTCGAAACCAGTACCTCTGAATTTCGAGCCACAAGCGGGCCGAACGAGCCATATTTACGTGCCGATATTTATTGCAAGACTTGACAACGTATACATACCATCCGTATACATACCATCCTAGCAAAACAAGGCGTAAAATAGAGAAAAAAGAAAATTGAAAATAAGGCAACTTCTTCTGTTCCCATTATACACATATAAATTACGCCCTTCCAGCATATCCCGGAAACCCTCTGTGACCCCCCCCCCCCACCCCCCGGCCCAGCAGGATAATCAGTACAACCTTATACAAATAATCCAGCCAGTAAAGTGTCTAACATTTGCAAACGTGTCATTTTAAAAAAGCTTGTTGGCCGCCGTCAAGCTAAGCAATTTCAAGTTGTGTCTCGCTACCGCGACATACAACTTCAAGTGTCAGGTCGGCTAATGTAATATGATATAGCTGTGTAATGTTGCTAAAAAGACAGATACAGGTTATTTAATCGTATGCACACTTCAGGACCACGTAGATGCAGTAGCACCACCTGGTGAAAAACATTAAACTGAACCACCAATTAACGGGAATTCTTCGGTCAAAGCTCAAAGCCTACACAGCAAATAGGAGACGCCGACCCAATGTTGTTTTGATGTTGGTCCACCGTATTCGTCGCTGGCCCAACATTCACTCGACGTTAGCTCGATAGCTGATACGAGACGTCTATAGACGTATTATTCTGACGTATAAAGTCGGTCCCCGCATTCAAAAAGGTAAAGTTTCAACATGATTTTGTCAATTCGGTGTTAGGATAGGCCCCCTACTACAGATATTGACCTGAATAAATTGGCCCGAACGCGATTTCCTAACACCCCCCCCCCCCCACACACACACACACACACACGCAAACTAGTAAATTGTGTTACTCTTTATCAATCACATGAGTGCGACTGTTTATTTAAGCCTTGGAGATTAAAAAGTTTTATTCAATTTGAAATCGTCATAAATATCTTAGTTAGATCTTAAGATTCAGTTGAGTACTTATGCTATGTGTATACGGTTGTCATAAGTATTATCACTCTTATAGTAAAGGTAAAGGTGCAGGTTTATAGTCTGATATCAAGTCTGAAGACCTATCATACGACTTTACATTTTACCCCCTGGTCACTGGATCTGTTCATTTGTGTGCCATTTCAACTCCACGGAGAGCATACTGTCCTGCAGCCGTTTCGGCGCATTGAACTTATCGTACACATTGCCATCTCTGTCCTACCAGGTACTCATTTTCACCTGAGTCAAGTGAAGCATTTGATGGTGAAGTGCCTTGCCCGAGGACACAACATCTTAACAATATCCCAAGATTGAGAGGGGAGAAACGTGATATTTTCTCTGAAAATTCTGCACCAAGCGGAATTCGAAACCGCACGGCCGGCAGCGACATCGGCAGAGCGCCACGCTCTAGCTATTGCACCATATCCCTCTCTCTTTGAGAACTGCAGCGGGTAAATGTTTCATGTCTGAGTGTTGGGATCGACTTTAGCGCTGATCGGCGAGCGAGTCGCCTGAAACACGGCTAGGATCGACTTTAGATGTCAATAAAGTTGATCCCTAAGCCGTAAGGGTTTACGGTACAGGGAAGTACATTGTTCATATGAAATCATCACGAAACAAAACAAAGAATATGTTTACCCAGACCGTTTTACAAAAGGGTTTCGAAATGATCTCACGCTTATCTGCAATCACCCCCTCCCAATCCACGAGGTCACATCTCGTCCCCCTCTACCAACTGGTCACACAATAACCTGAGAAAGGGGTCCAGGTTCGCCTTCTAGCCCTCACCTATTCCCACTCCCCCCCCCCCCCCTCGTCGAAACAGTTAAATATTGCACGTCGCTGTTCATCATTTTACTTGGGATAAGCACGGCATGCTCCACGAATGTTGTATTAATGTCGTGTCAGCGTCGCAAACGTTGGCCCAACATTAACACAACATTCAGTTACCATGTCTTAGGATCCTATACCCCCCCCCCCTCTACACACACACACTCACGTAACCAGTAGTCTTTGTTTCTCGTTATCAATCACTTTTGATATACGACTGGTACACTACACTCCAGACAGCGTCTCCTCACACTGGGAGTACTTGCCGGCTGCATGCTACAGTAAGCCTTTATTTATTGTCAAATTATTACTTTTTTCTTTAAATATTTTCGTTGAATGATTTGTGTGAACGGAAGTGGTGGTACTAAAGTCTGTTTCACCAAATCTTGGGAGCAGCCTGTTCGCATTTTTTTCAATCGATTTTCCAATTTGTTTGACAAAATTTTTCATAGATCATTTTTCATCTTTCCCCGAAAACGCAGAGAATTAGTGGAATTTTGTTTATTATTTTGTAAGTTAGACCATTTGGCATGTAATAATATTCTTGGTTTACGGTAATGATGAAATAAGAGCTGTCATTTCGTAATTTTATTAGATACTAAATGTTTCAACTTCGACAATAGACAACAAAATTCCACAAAATTTTCTAAGATATTGGGGTAAGATAAACAAATGATCTGAGACAAATTTTGCTACAAAGTTGTGAACAGTAACAGAGCAATTTAAAAAAGCCTACCCCCAGGATCTGGTGAAACAGAGTGTAGATGCAGTAGAGTGTCTGGGTTGTAAATAGATCCTTATGTTAAGAAGTGCTTAGCCTTCTGTATCTGTATATGTATATTACGTGGCAGTACGCACCATTGTGCGATCGCGCCACGGGAGTAACTTAGCAAGGCCTGTTATCATTCACGATATAATTCATAGCCTTATGTGCGTGCCAAGTATCCCATATTGTGGATGTTCTGGGGTCTCGCCGGAAGGAAACTGCGCCTACGTCCATTAAAGTTCTTTTACGTCCAACTCAAAGTCAGTCAGACGAGCCATCTGATTTACGTGGTTCTCTGAGACCCATGACAAGACATCGCTGCACGCATGTCCTAGTGTATACAGCACCTGGTAGTCCCAGGCGGTCACCAATCCAATTATGAACCGGGCACGACGTTGCTTAATGATGAAATAATGCACACTGAATTAATTATTTTAATGACCGCAGACCCATAGCTATTATAGAAAAAATATGGGGAATACGCATTGGCCTACTTTGAGGATATTCGAATCTATACGAATACGAATCTATATACGAATCTATCGTAATTGAGTCCTTTTGTCGACTTAAAATACATAAAATATGCACATGTGTTCCAAGATTTTACATAGAAAAAACGCGATTTCATTGTTAGCATGGTGAACCACGAAATTGGCCGAGACGGTTACAGATTCAATAATATTTATCCAATTTTTAGAATAAATTTGAATTCAATAGTTTCAAAAAGCTTTAACCCTTCCAACCCTGAATTTACCATTGTCATTTTCATCCACTACAAGCCGCAAATTGCTACCGCAATTCTCGACTTGTAGTGGATGAAGATGATTTTATGTGGTTTAAAAATTAAAGTAAATTACCACGTACTGGTAAACCAGTTTCATGAGAATTTTCGGTCTAAAACCTTAGTTGTAGGAAAATTAAGTCTGAATTCAAAGATGTAAAATGATGCTTTAATGCATCGTGGCGGCTCAAAAGCTTCAATATGGTATTCATGAAACACAAATACGGATTCAAAGATCAGGGTCATTAAGGGGAAAGAAATGTCAAATGTCAACTGAGTCAAGGTCTAGTCATACTTAGTCTCTTGATGAGTCATTTAAAACTCTAAACTAAATGATCAATAACTTTGGAGACACAATATGCTACATGCGTATTTTTCACAGGGCGCTAGACGGATAGCCCCATGGACGACAATAAGGTTTAACCCCCTAACCGCCGGTGTCGCATATATTTGGGTTTTCATTTTTCATTAGCACATTAACTATCAATTTTTAAACATGTTAAAGATAAAATATGACATCAATCACCAATATTTGAAAACAGTTGACTTCCATTTTGTCAAATCTGAATAATTTTCACTCACTTGAAGTTGTGGATCGCGTCAGCGAGACACAACTTCAAGTGGGTGAAAATTCCGATTTTTTATTTGGCGGTTAAGGGGTTAAGTCAAATTAGGCTGAGATGCATAACTGTTTGGTGCAAGTCGTTTTTGCTTTTGTCCCCAGGATAATATTTAGAGGAAAAATTAAAATATGTACTGTGACACCTGGTGAAAAATATTAAACTAAATTATCAATACTGCAGTGCAGTAGCTATTTACTTTACAAGTATAAGCACATATTGCCTTTTTTGCAGAGCAGAATATCAACAGGAAGTCACTGTTTAAATCATATGGGTTCGGTGCGCAGACAGGATAGTAAAACCCTTAGTCTTGTATAGAAATTTGTGGCCAAAAATATACCTTTGAATATACAAATTTTGCCGAAAATAACTAGGCCCCATACAGTTTCGAGCCATTTAATAGGCCTATACAGATTTGGACAATAACACACCCTTTCTGAATAGACACAATGCTCGGGATAGCCTAAAAGTTTTAACAAACTATTTGTCCCTGTGTGAAAACATGGAAATCCTGCGTTTTGCACAGCACACTCATCTAGGCCTAATGTTCAAAACACAGAGCAGTTATTTTATTGACCTTTGAATATGCAGTAGGCCTGCAAATAATCTATATATACCACCGAATTATTAATACCTATAAGCATCTGTTGACCTGTGTATAAAACTAAATATGAAAAATAGTTCAGTTATTCTTCCACTCTTCTAGTATGTAACATGATATCATTTAGCATTTGTGGCCTCCAAAAGCGTTGCGCAGTTGACGTCTTGCAATTCAGAATTATGCGCAAAATATACCAGATTGGAATAAATTTATTAAGATTTCCTTTGATTTGACATTGAAATGACATTATAAAGCCGCCCATCGGGAAGGAGGCCCTCAGTGTAGCTGAACAATTAGACCCTATTGATCGATTGGTTTATATTCTAACCTATCATGCAGTTGGTTCTGTTTATGGGTGATGTGTAGGCTTACCACACACATATAATGAATAGATGTGTCGGTATGTAATTTACTTGGGAATATATATAATTAATGTTTTCGTAGCATTTTAGCCATTATATAATGATGTCGAATGATGGTATTAATTGTTTTATTGTAGGCCTAGTTCCTGATTAAAATATTCCGGTTTGTTGCTCAAAATATAACTTGTGATAGTGATATCATATCAGCCATTTTAAATTTCATGTTTTACAAAAAATCCACAAAGATGAGAGCTCCACATCCGCCCAGATATCACCATAGGGGAACCAGACAAGCAGATTCAAAACAGAAAAAAAACTATCAGCCAAAATAATGTTAGCAGCAGCTTCACTGCGATATACGGTTGTTTGTGCTTATATTTGCATAAATATATACTTTAAAATATTTTGTTCTAAAAACAAATGAAAGAATAGGCTCATACCTGAAAACGTAAGAATAGACATATTATTTATGTCTCTAGCGTATGCAGTTGTAAAATTATTCGTAAATATCTTTATTTTTATATTTGTTGGCGGCCATCTTGGATTTTGTCTTTTTAGACATTTTTTGGCCTATAAAAAATGCAATCCTTTTTTTTCTTGATCTTCATGATATTTTGAGTCAGAATCAAGAGAAAAATCAATTTTAACAGACAAATTGTTATACAGGCAAATTGTTAATTTTTAAAAATCATATGACAATATACATAGTATGACATACATAACTAAAATCATGTTGACTGGCATTGCCATGAAAACACTGGGAATTACGATAATATAAATGACTGATACTTAAAATAAGATTAAATGGCATTGCCAAGATAACATAGGGTCTATCAGTTTGCTTCCCGCACCAAAACCAGAGATAAAATAGCTACTATGTATAACATACTAATTATATTATATAATAGCAAAAAAAGACACTCTGGAAAGCGTAGAAGCCTAAAATATATACAAGTGCATAATTATGCTACAGTAACTGGAGTATGCAATAAGACAATGGTGGAAAATATATGGTATTTTAAAAACAAACGATAATATCATGTAAGTACAATAAATGTGGCAATCCGCGAAACAGGTAGCTCTGGGCCATGTGACCATGCAAGCACAGTCCGCTAAGAGCCCGGAGATTCCCTGATATTGACTATTGGTGCAAACTTAACAAGGTAATAACAGTAATAATGGCGGATAATAATTAATTGTGCCATTCACACAGGACATGGCCCTCGCACAAAAAAAAAAAAAAAAACATTACAGCTTATTTTAATTCACTATGCGACATATGAGCCTACACTAAATATACAAGCTGATAGTTAGCTTATTTTCGGACAACACTTTAAACAGTCTCCTAAATTAGCGAAAAATCCTTTTGGGGGCAAGCCTTTAAAAGCATGCCCAGGCGCCCCCTTTCTTCAGATCGTGGATTCTCCACTGCTACGCCATATAATGGAACATTTATAATTAATGGGTAGATGGGGTTGAGAGGATTTTGTGGAAAAGAGCTCAGAAGATATCGCTTCCTCGACTTTGTGCGCTGGCCGCCATTTTGGAAGATGGCTTTTCACGGCTTGGTGTCAAAAAAGATATACGGCTAGAATTTCCCAGCTGCATAGATCATTATGTAAAAAAAAATAAGTAGGCCAAAATCTAAGAAATGCACAATCCTCCCTCCCTCGGATTGGTTTTTACCCTCCCTCCCTCGGATTTGTTTTTAGCCCTTAAAGCGCTGAATTTTTTTATACAAACCTTGAAGGCAAAAGGTTTTTTTCCAATTTGAAATCATCATAAATGCCTTCGTTAGCTCTTGCTGATTCATTTGAATACGTATGGTATGGGTCTACGACCATTAGAAATATTTTTATTCTTACGTCTTCAGACGTCAGATTCTGACGTCTAAAGTCGATCCCCGCACTGTAAGGGTTAAACTACTTTTTTTAATCTCCTAAGTTATTGTAAACTACTCCAAGAAAAAAATTATCAATCTTCGAAAGATGACGCACACCATGTTTTCAATCAGAAATACATAGAGAACCATCACATCAAAGTTAAATGAGATTTAACCAACAGTTCAAAAGATATTGCGCTCACCATTTTTTCCGGGAAACATATAAGAATACCCCACAAAAAACTAAAGTGCGCTGAGAAAAAAAGTTTTTAAACATAGAAAGACAAATGCAATGAAATCACCCCTAATAAAATACCCCCCCCCCCTACAATGTGGATTTTTAATTCTACAGATGGATATTTTTAGGTGGATTCTACAGATTTTTTGCATATATATTTTTACATTTGGTAAACCACGTTTTTCTCTCCCGTGGCACCTATATTGGCTGCTATTTCTCCTGTCAAATAATCGCTGATGATGCCAGGGTAGTTAATGTGGCACGATCAGGCCAAAATCATATTTTTTATTTTGGCTGCTTGATATGTTCCTAAGTTGTCAAAATGCCCATAGTCTTAAATTGTTATCGCAATTTCAAACTCACTGTTATATCTGAGTGGGAAGCTTCAAACCGCCTGATTTGTATGAGTGATAGCAATTCCTATACACTGCTCACCCTAGACACTGCTCCTTCGCATGTTAGAATGTACAGATGGTTGACGTCATATGTCCCCCGCTCTCAATTTCAAGTATTGTAGTAAGCTTGTGATTGGCCGGCTGTCTTGCTAAAAGTACCCTGATCGGCTGGCGAGAATATTATGGTGGCGGAGGGGTGGGTGTAGACAGACACCTGTGTGGAGCCCAGCAAACGCGAGCATTTGAGCCAATGCTGTTTCAATATTGGCCCACCGCCAACGGCGCTGGACCAACATTGAAACAACATTGGGTCGAGTCTTCGTGTTTGCTGGGAGAGCTGTCCGCATTTTGATACACGCGTGCCGTCTGTGTCTGGTCGGAACAGGCAGCACAGTGCTCTGTGTACAATTCCTATTGCATTAAAAAGCCTTTTACCACTATGTTCAGTGAGTCTTGAAGAAGTTTTGATGATGTAGTCAGTGATTTTGCATCGCCCTCCGTTCGTTTCTCAGAGATGTTTAGAAATATATGATATTTCAGGTTCAGTAGTCCGAAGCTCGATAGTCCAAAGGCTCGATAGTGCGAAAGTATATCTGCTAATCCAGCGTTCGTATTATCAATATAGTGGAGAGCCGTGTATATTGGACCACAAAGAAAATCTTGTCCTGTGAGGGATGTATCAGACTTCACTTTTTCACATGAACTGAACGATAACAGCTACAATATATATTCAGTTGTTTTCGTATTGTTTGAATATACACAACCAACATTGGTTTGTGTTTTGTGCTGAATGAGTAGTGTACGGCACCCTCCCATATAATAGATGCGGTGGGGTCATTGTTAAATGAATGACGCTGCCCAATAATATCGTGGGAGAGGAAGGTATTATCAACCCACTCTGTTCATGTCAACTGGAAACAGATAATTAAAAAACTGTGACCTTTTATTATTCTAAACTCGACGAAAGTACCATGAAAAAATGCATCATATCACTTTCTAACTTAAATTCGAGCTAACATGGATCAAATATGTTTCAATTTTGGCCGAACATTTCCAGTGCCGTCATATTACTCAAGTTGTCTGGTACCATTGTAAAAATACACAACCAGTGTTATACCCGCTTCAGATGGAGGTAGTAGGTGCCACCTGGAATGGACATTATTGCCATAAGATTTCTTTAATCCTTATGATGTGTGCGAACATATAAATTCAGGTAAACGTGCATCTCCGGCTGCGTTTGGCTAAAATAGGCTAATATATTTCTTGCCCAGTTTCTCATCAGGTTTGGTGATGTACCTTTATTTTTGATTGCACACGATTCAACACGAAATCTCCAATATAAAATGCTAATTTGCAAGATAGCTTGCTTCTGATTTAGGCACTTACATTATTTGGCAAGATCAATGCCAAATTGAAAGGCATAATTACCCGTTCAATCATAAGAAAATTAAAAAGAGAACCCATGTCTCCTCTGAGGTGTTGCTCGTTATGCCAAGGTATGATCAACGCGCACCACCACCACATGGAGATCTCAGTGTTGTAGTATGTGTCTTGTCAATTTATAGCCTGTCACACATCTTTGGAACAGTATTGATTCGAAATTCGACCCTTGATCTGTGCTGAGCTGTATTGGTGTACCGAACCTACACATAATTTCTCTAAGAGTAACAGCCTCACAGTGAGTCATCCTAAAACACTTAATCCATTTAGTAAAATCTCCACACACCAGGATAAATATGTTTTCGTAAAGGGACAATGGTAATTGATCTTAAGACATCAATAGCTATCCTCTCTAACGGGACACTAATTATTTACCCGAAGGTTAACATTTGAGATGGATCAATTTTCTTGAATTACAGTCATGTACGTCTCGTGTGCTGTGAGGCAAAATGTTTTCATAACTCTTCTCACTAAGATGACCTCCAACAAGAGAATCTAACATCTTTTGATAAACTTCTTCAAGAAATCTGGCACTATTAGGTGTAGAACAACACCAGAACTTGTTATGAAGTGTGCAATATAGAACAACAGCTTGCTGTAGTTGACATGATTGTGCAGAAAACGATATAAAGCAATATTCTCTCCACTGTAATTAAAGTACATGTAACTCCCACTATGCATACAACGTTGGCGCCTTGCCCATAACGTGATAACACATACCATGAATGAATTAACAGGGGTATATTCAAATACCGGGGCAAAAGAACTCTGGACATAGTGGGGGCTCTTAAGTCAATATATGGGATGAAGTGTGCACTTTTGGATAAAATTTTGAATTTTGGCACACAGATAGTTAAGATCTTCCTGTAGAGGAATTTTGATGGAAGCAAGTTGGTACGTCCAGTTTTTGGCCGCCATCTTGGTTTTCAAAATGGCCGCCACTTGGGACCTATATTCAACAATATCTCGAAAAAGAAGAAACTTAGAGTGCTCATAGCAAGCCTATTGTTTCATGAAAGAACCCTAGAGGTATATTGATTAACATGGTAAACGTTCTAGAAAATCCTTTTCAAGCACTCTGACATATTCAAGATGGCGTCCAAGATGGCCAAGATGGTAAAGTCATATTTGATAAATAGCGTAAAATGGTCGATTTTAGCTAGATTTTTTTGTAATACACCATTTCAAATAGTTTCGTGGTCAGTAAAGCTATATAGACTACACCCAGCAATTTTAAAAACACATTTAACCCTTTTATCCCAAGAGGCTTTTTAGCGAACGCCTCTGTAATCTCTATTGGGACAACATTATTATTTATAATCAATGAACTAAGTATTGATGGTGTTGTATATTAGAGTCATTAGTACTATATTGAAGGTATATTAAAGGCACGCTTATATCGGTCACTTAATTTGTAATTTAGTTATTCAAGATGGCGTCCAAGATGGCTGCCAGTATATGGACAGATTTAAGAAATTTTGTAAATTCTTCAATTTTATATAAAATTTCTTTTGTTATACATAATTTCAACTAGTTTTATGGTCTATGAGTCTATCTAAACAACTTCCAGACAACTTTAAGGACTATTTAGCACCTTAACATGAGAGTATTCAATTAGCGACATAAAACATCCAAAGTGTAATTGGCGGGTCACTTAGCCCTTAAACCTTTCCAGCTGTTGTTCGAGAGTGAAACTGATTTATGGTTTTTTCATATATTGATAGATTTTAGTTCAATTTTCTTTTGCAATGGATCATTTCAAAAAGTTTCGTGATTAGTAAATCTAAAATACCCCCATCTATTGTGCAAATATATTTAACCCTTTTATCCCCAGAGGCTTTTCAGCTAATGCCTTAGTAATATCTATTGGGACAACTTTATCATCTATAATTATCATCTTTATCATCTATAATCAATTAATTCAATATTAATGGTGATGTATTGGTGTCAGTAACATAGTTATAGTGAAGTCACACCTTTTGGTCAATTAATTTTTGTTTTTAGTTATTCAAAATGGCGTCCAAGATGGCTGCCAGTGTATGGGCAGATTTAAGAATTTGTGCAAATTTGTAAATTTTAGCTCAATTGTTTTTTTTTGTAATACATCATTTTAACTAGTTTAATGGTCTGTGAGCTCATCTAAACAACTCCCAGACAATGGCCCATAAACTTTTACAGCTGTTTTCTAGGTGTGAAACTGATTTGTGTTTGACAGTTCATTTGATGATATATTTCATGTAAGCGTGATGTTTTCTGAGTGAACCACTTATTGTCAGTGTTTCCGCCTGGTAATAATGTTACCACACACATATACTGGATCACAAACATTATCAGTGATACATGTAACTTAAACGAATATACAGGTGTTTTAATGCATGCACTGGTATATTGACGACAATAAATTGCGTTGGAAAGGTGGTGTATTTATAATGACAGTGTAGATAGGGCTCTTGTGCGAAAACTATTTCAGAGACGAGTCTTAAATGTTACAGGGCTGCATGATATTTTTATCAAATCTACCAAAAAAATCATTTGTATTTCTATCCTGTTATGTTGTCAGAAGATCCAATGGGACACACTCAATCTACAAACGACAAACAAAGTTCCAAGAAGCCTTCGCAACGAGTTATTGAGTTTTTAGCAGTTTTCATGTGTTGAACATAACGCTGAACATACACCAAGAGCTTGAACTGTTGAATGTGAGGAATATTGTTGACACTAACGGTTTTAAGAAGCAGCTGCTTCTGCCTATCAGACTTAGAACTGACTCTGTTGTGTATCCGGTCTGGTGTCTCGCATGAGATGATGCTACCGCCACTATTTTTTTCTCCTGTAATGTTGGAGGAGTTGGAATTTTTGATACAACATCGATGGTCTTCATCATAACCCTCTCCAGCCTAAAAAACGTTGCAGAATTATCGGAAACGGCGTGTTGTGGTGTGACTGACAAATAGAGAACTATCTCCTTATTAGCAACTTTAATACTCCATCTGTGGAAACTGGCTGGCAGCGATGATTCATTTAGATCGGTTGTGCATTCGTAGACTGGAGGTAGACATATGATGTTTGTATCTATACCAGACAAGATTGCTTGTTATCGCGGTGTGCGTATGCAGTGCCCGAAACTTCTGCAGCTGATTATTCAGGGACAAAATTTCATAGAAATTTTGTGCGCCATTGAAGCAGTACCATGTGAAATGAAGATTGCCATACAACTAGCCATACTACTGATGGTGGCCAGAATAGGAGAGTTGCAACCTTGTATGACCATGTAATGAGTTTGCATAGGGCAAGGATATATAGTTAAATAAATAACTGGCCCCTTTGACCAGCCAAAACAAAATGCTATCAGATAGTTCTTCAGCATATATCATAAATGTTCATTATAACTAATCAGGCATTTTTATTGGAGCTGTGTCCCGCTTCTCAGCAGTAAAATTTTTTTTTTGAGAAATATCGAATATTTAGCTGGTGATCATTACCGCTGATGAGCATTCCTGGGGCTGGTTCTTGGCTCTGACTAATCTACGCAGTTTTGGAATAGAAGCCTTCGGGAACACCACCGGCCTTCAACTGCAAACTGTTTGCTTTCCATGTCTGCTCCCTGTTTTCCTATCTAAGACACTTGATTGGCCTTCCCGTTCACTCCCCCACAAAAGATGCATTGCTGCCCATGCTGTTGTGTTCACCGAAAGCCGTGAGCTTTCTGTTGTGTTCGCCGAAAGTCCGTGAGCATGTTGGTTGATCAGAAATATCCTCTATGGTTTATTTTCAGCCTGTATATCATCCGAAATGTTCATAAAGTAACTGTGATAACAAGTCTTGCAGCTTCACTATCAACATAATGACCAGAATCTGTATGCTGCTGACACAAATATTCAATGTAAAAAGAATTGATGGCTGGTCACATATACCGATGGAGAAAGATGGTTTTGAGAAGAGAACACATCAATGTTAATTTCTTCACTTCTACGCTTTAAAGTTCTCGTTATTACTATGTGTATTTGATTTAGTGTACATGTGTCAAACAAATTCACATTATTTAAGAACTACCAACAGAAAACTACATTGCCATGTATAAAAAATAAGCATAATATGCATGTAGAATACATAAAAAAGCGCTGACTATTACAACATCGTCGAAAACCACTAGTCACACGAAAGACATAAATTCGAAAACATGGATAAAAAATAAATCACATTTTTACATCCCGATTTACTTCAGGATTAACAGGATGGTAACAATCCATCAACATGATCAACTATTTTACCATATTTGAAGAAGAACAGTCGAAGACACTTAACTTTCATAGGTACACTATTAAAAGTAAAATAAAGGACAGGGATCACGAAGGCACACCTAGAGTTACTGGATTGTACCAAATTTGGAAACGATCCATCAAGGTCAGCACACTAAACTAGGTCAAGGTAGTCTCGAAAGTGGACAAAACTATAGAAACCCCGAGCAGCACATCTAGAGCTCCCGAGAATTATTGTACAACATTTGGTGATAGTCCATCAAACCAATAGTTTCAAAGTTATGGCCAGGAAAACAGCGCATCATCAAACTGGGTCAAAATATCATAGTGAAAGTAGACATATTTAAGTACAGTATCGAACCAATACTGGTTTAATGTTGGTCCAGCGTCTGCGACGCTGGCCCAACATTAAACCAGCATTGGTCAAAGTACCATGGTGAAAGTAGACATATTTAAGTACAGTATCCCAAAAAAGGTACATCTAGAGCCCCTGGGGATCATTTGCACTAAACTAGGTATTAATTTATCAATTATTTTCTACCAATAGACCCGTATCTAGGATCTTAGTCACACAATATCCCTATGGACACTGTCATTATATCTAAACGAGAACGTATCCGCCAAGGATACTGTGACATGTAAGAAAATATAAATCAGTTTCTCACCCGAAAAACAGCTGGATGTTTTATGTCGCAAATTGAAAACCCTCGTGTTAAGGTGCTAAATATTGCTTAACGTTGTCTGGGAGTAGTTTAGATGGACTCACAGCGCATAAAAATACACGAGATTACAAGAGAAAATAGAAAAAAATAAAACATTTACACAATTTCTTAAATATGCCTATTCAGGGGCAGCCATCTCGGACGCCATCTTGAATAGCTAAAAATACAAAATTAATTGACCAATAAGCGTGCTTTTAGTATAGCTATATCACTGAAACCAATATACATCACCATTAATACTTAATTAATTGATTATAAATAATAATGTTGTCCCAATAAAGATTACGGGGGCGTTCGCGCAAAAGCCTCTTGGGATAAAATCATAGACGAATATTACCGTATTGCGTAATATGTATGCATATAATGTTGCCGATTTTATTCCACACTGAACTGACTCTTATGATTTATCAATATCCACATTGTGCATCTCATAGTGCAAATTTTGAGGGGTCTTATGATATACTTTATGCCAAGTATGTGGACGCTGTATTGAAGAATGACCTCAAAATGATCTTCAAGCCAAAAGAAAAAATGTCACAAAAATTTTCTGAATCAGTAGACGTAGTAGAGACAGAAAAACATTGGTGTCAAAAATTAGCATTAAAATCCCAGTGAATATCTATGTCTACCATCACTGCCTGCAATATAATATGCTTGTATTTCAATTTGAACAGGAGATATTGTTCAAATTAGTTTGTCGAGGCGGCCATTTTGAAAAATCGCTGAGACTCATATTTATTACTATTTTTTCCTGGTAACATCGCTAATATCATTCCCAGGAGTCCCCTGAACAAAATAATATCACTCATAGAGAGTAGTTGGGGTGGGGGGAGGGGGACACGGTAACATATTCTGGACTATGGACTAAAATGGGTTATAGCTCCGAGACGCTCCCAAATGTCGCATCCTTTTAGTTGATGAATTTCGGCCAGTGACTTGACATACCCATTGAGCTTGTGCGAAACTCACCCTGGGTTCGGGCCGCGAAAAAATCCTCATCATGTCCGATGTGGGATTCGAGCCCACGACCTCCCGACTTTGTGCCCGCAGCCCTAATCACTAGATCACGGTGGCCGGTTTTTTTATGCAATTACTCACAGCCTAAATATTTTTATTACTGGATTCATTTTTTTGTATTTGCTCAGATGGCAAAAAGACATCTAAGGAACATCCAGGAAAAGGTCCGAAAAATGGACACCCAGGAAAAGGTCCGAAAAATGGACACCCAGGAAAAGGTCCTAAAAATGCTAAAGATAATCATTCAAAGGAAAGGACCACTGAAAACCCCCCAAAAGGTGAGAATAAATAGATGAATGAATAAATGAATGAATAAATGAATGAATGAATGAATGAATGAATGAATGAATGAATGAATGAATGAATGTGATGTGATGTGCTGTGTTGTGATCTGCTGTGATGTGTTGTGATGTGTTATGCGGTTGTTTATGCTGGGCTGTGTGGGGTTTTACTAAGCTGTGCTGTTTTTGTTTGTATAGTGCACTGCTGTGCGGTGCTGTGTTGTGATGTGTTGTGCTTTAGTGTCATGTGTTGTGATGTGATGTGCTGTGTTGTGATCTGTTGTAGTGTGTTGTGATGTGCTGTGTTGTGATCTGTTGTAGTGTGTTGTGATGTGATGTGCTGTGTTGTGATCTGTTGTAAATAGATGTGATGTGCTGTGTTGTAATGTGATGTGCTGTGTTGTGATCTGTTGTAATGTGCTGTGCTGTGCAGTGCTGTGCTGTGCTGTGCTGTGCTGTGCTGTGTTGTGTTGTGATGTGCTGTGCTGTGCTGTGCTGTGTTGTGATATGTTGTAATGAGATGTGCTGTGCTGTGCTGTGCTGTGTTGTGTTGTGTTGTGCTGTGCTGTGCTGTGCTGTGCTGTGCTGTGCTGTGCTGTGCTGTGCTGTGCTGTGCTGTGCTGTGTTGTGTTGTGTTGTGATGTGCTGTGCTGTGCTGTGTTGTGTTGTGTTGTAATGAGATGTGCTGTGCTGTGCTGTGTTGTGTTGTGTTGTGATGTGCTGTGCTGTGCTGTGCTGTGTTGGGCTGTGCTGTGCTGTGCTGTGCTGTGCTGTGCTGTGCTGTGCTGTGCTGTGCTGTGCTGTGATGTGCTGTGCTGTGCTGTGCTGTGATGTGCTGTGCTGTGCTGTGTTGTGTTGTAATGAGATGTGATGTGCTGTGTTGTGTTGTGTTGTGTTGTGATGTGTTGTGTTGTGCTGTGCTGTGCTGTGCTGTGCTGTGCTGTGATGTGCTGTGCTGTGTTGTGTTGTAATGAGATGTGATGTGCTGTGCTGTGCTGTGCTGTGCTGTGCTGTGCAGTGCTGTGCTGTGTTGTGCTGTGCTGTGTTGTGCTGTGCTGTGCTGTGCTGTGCTGTGCTGTGCTGTGCTGTGCTGTGATGTGCTGTGCTGTGATGTGCTGTGCTGTGCTGTGTTGTGTTGTAATGAGATGTGATGTGCTGTGATGTGCTGTGCTGTGCTGTGCTGTGCTGTGCTGTGCTGTGCTGTGCTGTGCTGTGATGTGCTGTGCTGTGCTGTGCTGTGATGTGCTGTGCTGTGCTGTGTTGTGTTGTAATGAGATGTGATGTAATGTGATGTGTTGTGCTGTGTTGTGTTGTGATGTGATGTGCTGTGTTGTGATCTGTTGTAATGAGATGTGCTGTGCTGTGCTGTGCTGTGTTGTGATGTGTTGTGTTGTGTTGTGCTGTGCTGTGCTGTGCTGTGCTGTGCTGTGCTGTGATGTGCTGTGCTGTGCTGTGCTGTGCTGTGCTGTGCTGTGATGTGCTGTGCTGTGCTGTGTTGTGTTGTAATGAGATGTGATGTGCTGTGTTGTGTTGTGTTGTGTTGTGATGTGTTGTGTTGTGCTGTGCTGTGCTGTGCTGTGCTGTGCTGTGATGTGCTGTGCTGTGTTGTGTTGTAATGAGATGTGATGTGCTGTGTTGTGCTGTGCTGTGCTGTGCTGTGCTGTGCTGTGCTGTGCTGTGCTGTGCTGTGCTGTGCTGTGTTGTGTTGTGTTGTGCTGTGCTGTGCTGTGCTGTGTTGTGTTGTGTTGTGATGTGCTGTGCTGTGCTGTGTTGTGATCTGTTGTAATGTGATGTGCTGTGCTGTAATGTGTTGTGATGTGCTGTGTTGTGATCTGTTGTAATGAGATGTGCTGTGCTGTGCTGTGTTGTGTTGTGTTGTGCTGTGCTGTGCTGTGCTGTGCTGTGTTGTGCTGTGCTGTGCTGTGCTGTGCTGTGCTGTGCTGTGCTGTGCTGTGCTGTGCTGTGCTGTGCTGTGTTGTGATCTGTTGTGATGTGCTGTGCTGTGTTGTGTTGTGATGTGCTGTGTTGTGATCTGTTGTAGTGTGTTGTGATGTGATGTGCTGTGATGTGATGTGATGTGTTATGCGGTTGTTTATGTTGGGCTGTGTGGGGTTTTGCTTTGCTGTGCTGTTTTTGTTTGTATAGAGCACTGCTGTACTGTGCTGTGTTGTGATGTGTTGTGATTTAGTGCCATGTGTTGTGATGTGATGTGCTGTTTTGTGATGTGCTGTCATGTGTTGTGTTGTGTTGTGTTGTGTTTTGCTGTGTTATGTTGTGTTAAGTTACGCGGTTGTTGTTGGGCTGTGTGGGGTTTTGCTTTGCTGTGCTGTTTTTGTTTGCATAGTGCACTGCTGTACTGTGCTGTGTTGTGATGTGTTGTGCTTTAGTGTCATGTGTTGTGATGTGATGTGCTGTTTTGTGATGTGCTGTCATGTGTTGTGTTGTGTTGTGTTGTGTTGTGTTTTGCTGTGTTATGTTGTGATGTGTTACGCGGTTGTTGTTGGGCTGTGTGGGGATGTGCTATGCTGTGCTGTGTTTGTTTGTATAGTGCTCTACTGTGCTGTTATTTATTGTGATGTGTTGTGTGCCGTGTGTTGTGCTGTTTTGTGCTGTGGTGTTTTTATTGGGCTGTTCTGTGCTGCTCCGTGCTGTGGAGCTATGTGTTATACCGTGCTGTGCTGTGTTGTGCTGTATTATGTTGTATTGTGTTGTGCTGTGTTGTGCTGTGTTGCTGTGCTGTGTTGTGTTGTGCTGTGCTGTGCTGTGCTGTGCTGTGCTGTATTATGTTGTATTGTGCTGTGCTGTACTGTGTTGCTGTGCTGTGTTGCTGTGCTGTGTTGTGTTGTGCTGTGCTGTGCTGTGCTGTGCTGTGCTGTGTTGTGCTGTGCTGTGCTGTGCTGTGTTGTGCTGTGTTGTGTTGTGTTGTGCTGTGCTGTGTTGTGTTGTGTTTTGTTGTGTTGTGTTGTGTTGTGTTGTGTTGTGTTGTGTTGTGTTGTGTTGTGTTGTGTTGTGTTGTGTTGTGTTGTGCTGTGTTGCTGTGATATGTTGTGTTGACTGTCATGCTGTGTTGTGATGTGTGATGATGTTCTATGTTATATAGTGCTGTGCTGTATTGTGCTGTGTTGTGCTATGCTGTTCTGTGTTGTGCTGTGCTGTATTGTGTTGTGTTTTGTTGTGTTGTGTTGTGCTGTATTGTGCTGTGCTGTGCTGTGCTGTGATGTGCTGTGCTCTGCTGTGCTGTGCTGTGCTGTGCTGTGCTGTGTTGTGTTGTGTTGTGTTGTGTTGTGTTGTGTTGTGTTGTGTTGTGTTGTGTTGTGTTGTGTTGTGTTGTGTTGTGTTGTGTTGTGTTGTGTTGTGCTGACTGTCATGATGTGGTTGTGGTGTGATGTTCTATGTTATATTGTACTGTGCTGTGGTGTGCTGTATATATTGTGTTGTTTGTGTTGTGCTGTATTATGTTGCAAGTGTTGTGCTACGTTGTGTTATGTTGCGTTTTGTTGTATTGTGGTGCAAGTGCTGCGTCGTGCTAGGTGTTGTGCTGTATTCTGCTGCAAGTGTTTTGTTATTCTATGTTATGTTAATTGTGTTGTGATGTGCTGTACTGGGCTTCATGTGGTGTTTTGTTTTACTTTGTTGGGTGGTAGTAGTAGTGAATCATTGCTTTACGTCACTTTTCGGCACAAAAGGTCTTTTAAGTGACATTATAATACGATAAAAACGTTGTAGTCAATTGATGAGATGAATGATGTACAGATGATGATGTGAGGGTGGGGGTGATATGGCATAGTGGGTTATTGAGAGCGTTTTCCTTCGCTCGCCCGGTAAGGGGTTCTGGGCATGTCTAGGGGATATACCCGCAGACATGCCCAGACGGCCGGAGACTTGAGTCTCGCTGTGCAACTTAATGATGAAACTCTTTGGCATTTCGCGCAGCTCCGCTATCCTCGGGTCGGATAGTCCCCAGAGTAACAATAGGAAGGATCACTCCCTCTGGGTAGCTCCATTCATCCCACGTGAGAGACCTGACCTAAGGCTACCACGGCCTACATCAGCGCCAGCACTGATGTGGGTGCTGCATTGGCTCCGCTGTTGAGCGGAGGAACCAGGGTACGCCACTGGCAATCTGCCTGAAGATTATAGTCAGATACGAGGAGGCTGCAGCTGCCCTTGGATGATTGCTGTAGACTAGTGCTTCCGTACAATGCCGTACACAGCATCCAACAGACGGAACAGATCCTTAATGACCCTCCCCAGATGGGTGCGAAAAGTACTATATACTAGCAATCATCTCAGTACCCCACTTTGTTGGGTCCACCTCTGATTTATCTAATATCATTTTATGTGAATTTACATTTGTTTAGCCCTTTATCTGTTATCATCTTCTAATGTTTGCCCAACTGAAGTTACCGCGTCCCACAATTTCAGGTGGGTGAAAATTATGCATATGGGTTCGATTTGAGACTAAACATTTGCAAAATGTGATGTATAAGTAAGCACACATTTTCATCCCAATATCATTGATTTGATTGGTTGATTTGAAAAAGATATAGTCTTGTTCAGCGGTAGGAGGGATGGTATACGACACACTGAATACAATTATTTAAACGGTTTTTTTTCAGGTGGAGATTGTCCCCCAGGCATACCCATCTGCTAACGTACTGTATATAGCAGCAATGATCCGAGGGCAAACCAATCAAGGACCAGTCTGACAACCACATGGACCATTTGACTGACCCCCACACAGCGCTCAGCACTACATAACATCAATAGTCAATATGACGGAGGATATTCAAGCTAATATACTTTAGATTAACCCCAAGGGCTACGATCTATTCAATTTATTTTTTCAGTCACTTGAAGATGTGTCTCGCAGCTTCAAGTGTCTGCAAATTAATGTGATTTGTGAAAGTTAAAGGCCCACACCCAGACTAAAATTATAAAAAAAATCGATGATTTTATTTTGGCTTCTTAATATGACCAGATGATATAAAAAAATTCCATACTAACACTGCAAAAGTTTTTTTAATTTTTGTGCTGCGCATTCACCAGTTAGGCTAGATATAGAGAAGAAATTCCTGTATTTCTTATTTTTCACATGGTTGTCCAAAATAAGAAATACAAAATGTCGTCTGTATATCTAGTCTTTCTCCTGTGGTTGGCTATTTTAGAGAATAAATCTAGACCAATGTTCGTGGAAATATATTGAATTTATTTTTAGTTTATTTATTTCTAGTTTACACATTATTTGATGCTCGTGTAATTTGAAGATATCTGTAAATACTCTTTTTTTATTTTGATTTCGTCATTGTTTCTTTTAAAGATGCCCAAGTCTTTTTCATTTTATTTCTATTTGTATTGAAACATGACTTATAGTATTTTGATTCTGCAATTATATTGCCTTGTTTCAAATTGCGCTATTGTTTTAAACTTCATCGTGTTATAGCTTGATGATTGGTGTGAATAGCTCCTAATATTTTATATAATTTATGTCTATACTTAAAGCGACACAGTCACGCTAAAATCACAAAAAAATCCGTATTTTTATTTTGGCTTCTTAAAATGGCCATAAGATGTGAACATGATCATTAAGTAGAATTGCGGAAGTCTTGTAAATTTTGGGTTTATGTAGCAACGTAGCAAGTGTGCCGAAAACCCCACTTATCAGTTATTCCCGTATCTCTTATTTTGGACATGCATGTCGGCAATTAAATTTAGTCCTTATCTCTCACTTAAATGGAAAATGCACAACACAAAATTTAAAGAACTTATGCAATTCTAGTCTATGTACATGTTCACATCATATTAAGAAGCCATTTCATATGATAAATAAGCGGGGGCCCTAGAGTAGTGGTTAACACCGCTGCCATTCACGCCAGAGTTCGGGGCTCGGTTCCCGGTCTCGGCGGATTGAAAGAAACAAAAATGTTTCTTCCCCATCCACGTGTGAAAGTCATTATTGTGGGGAGCCTCCGTGACCGAGAGGTAACGTGCTCGGCCTCAGGGCTTTCGAATTCTGTGTCAATCATCTCACCATCCTCAGAAGGTTCTCCTGGCCCAGTTTAGCCTATATGTGCACAAAGGTGGCCTAAAGCCCGATTCTATTTTTTTTTTTCATATGATAAATAGTTCCTGAATATTTCATATGATAATATAATAAAAATAATGAAATAATAATAAAAAAAAACAATCACGCATATACCCCAGAAGCATATATTGATATAGATATGTTCAGTAAATGTATTTTATTTGAAGTGGTAGTTTGCCAAATCTTTTGTAGATAATTTTTTGCATGCAAATCTCTCTTTTGCAAACAAGAAATACTTTACTGCAATTTGGAACATCTCCACATGTGTGCATATATTCCACATATCAGTGAGTTCTCCATAGGTGGTTCAGTGTTGTGGTACAGTTTCTTGAAGGATATGCTTTTATTGTGTATGTCCTGGGTGATTGGGGCACTCACACAAGTTAAAAAATAATAAGAATCTATGTTAGATAATGGCATGGCGATAATGAATCGATGTGGAGGGCACAATACATTCCTCATAATAGTTGAATATTGCACACACATGATCAATTGAATAGAGACATAATTGAAGGTCCCTCAAACCTGAATAACTAGTCAATTATATAACCTTTTCCATAAGTAAATAATTATTAGCGTAATGGGTATGTACAAGTCCCGCTAGATTAGTGAAATGATCCACTCTCTCACTAAGATCCGGATGAAACTGTAATTCTAAGACTAGTTCCCCATTGTAATCATCCATCTGTAGGAAAGAGTCGACCGCCTTGATTATGTGCCGGATAACAGCATAACCAGATATATTTGCAGTGTATATTTCCGCGTTGATACACCTGGCATTTTCACCTTCATAATAAGATAGGAAACTGATAGCCTGGCATTTACCAGACCAGGTGGGGTCAAAGGTGAAGAGAACTTTCCACTGGTTCTGGATAATCTCAATGTTTTGTCTCTCCACTGAGAACGGATGATAATCTACACAGAATCTGCCGCTGGGGAACAGGTGTTTGTTCTCAGTTTTAGTGATGATATCAGATATTAGATGAGGCTGCAGGCTGAAGACTCCATCTACTGAGTCAGCATCTCTCACTAGGATGGACAGCTCATCAGTGGAAGTCATGTAGCATCTGTAACCCTGGAAACATAAAACATCAGGCAATTAAGTGCATACATATGTTATTCATAACATCTCTTTCTTTACAGAGACGGACACGATTAAGCAATACCCTGTCCATTTACGGACGTAAAAATGTCAGCATTGTCACTGACCAAATGTATTTTTTCCTATTGAAATTGGTTTAATTCAAATTGAATAAACACTGCTTTTAAACGCTGCTATGTTTTGGCACACATATCTGATAGCGATGCTTGCAAAGATTACATCAACGACGGATCTTATACTTGATAGCTAGACGTTCATATGTTAAATTACGTTCATGACATCAGTGTGGCCGAAGCTGGCGATACTGAATTAGGCAGGCTGTCATATCGGTCAATGACAACCCCCCCGGAAAGCAGGAGGTGTTAACTTAATAATGTTTTGATTTTGGAGCACAGTTTCACCTCTTGAAACAAATCATGATATGGCTTGATGTGAATAACACAGAGGGATGAGACACCTCATGGTAGATGCTTGCATTTTCGTTCATACGGTATAGATTGTACACATTGATCAATATCATGTCACTTTAAACGTAGTTATCAGTAATATTTTCTAATTGAAATTCAAAAATTTTTTTTTTTTAAATCTAAGGAAACATATATTTCTATCTTGCTGGTCACACTGATCTTGAGTTTAATCGTTGTGTGGTTTTATTAGCACGTGTGTAAGAACTGAAAGTGGATATGTTTTAAATGTGGGACAAATGTAATATAAATCTGTGACCCTTTTCACAGCTAAGAATGTAGAGCTCCTCGGGCTTTTATCCTATACGAAAATTACAAAAATTGCGTCGCTACATTAAGTTGTAGTTGAAGTTGTTGATGAAGATTAGAAGCAATTTCGAGTCGGCGAAAATTGAGAAGTAAGAGCTTAGAAGAGTAAGCGCTAATAGTCACAACATAAAACATTAGATCTATTGTTTTAGAGACAAAATAGAGAAGAATAACTATCTATTAATTCAATATTCGCATTCGAATTGTCAGGAAGCAGCTATTTGTTATCCATTAATAAATATATTTATATCGTGTGTTAATGATAAACTGTGCTAATTGCGTTTAGTAATGTTATTAATCACCCGAAATGTCATGTTTCCTGTCATTCCAATGCCGAGTTGTGATATATCATAGTGTTAAGTATTCTAAAGGTTTTTTATAATATTAATCAGCTGCATGTAAGATACTGCTGCAACGGTTTTAATTTCGCATTAGACTATGTAGGCCTTCTATTTATATGATATATTGAGGTAATGGATCTGCGGCGTTTTCATCAGCTATAGCCTTACACATTCACCACCTGGTTTGAATTATGTTTACAAATTGATTGAGAAAATCATCCTTAATTAACCCAATAAGATCTTATATGAATAATCCATGTATTTCATAAACCTTATTTCTGCAGATAAAGGTGACCAGTCCATCGGAACATCCCTTTATATATTCTTGAAATACACATGTGACGTCAGTCTATTGTTAAAACAGTAGATTCGGATCTACGAATCTACTGTTATTTGTGATACTGGCCAGGTCGGACACAATACAAATAATATACGGGTTTAACAATGAAATTGCATGGCCAAATTGTTTCATGGTGGATCAAAACATGCTCAAATTAAACCTCAGTAAGACGGGAATCACGATCATTGGACATTTAACAAAACATTAGAAAAGTTGCGCATAGATTTAAAGTTCAACTTCTAAAACAGAAATTTGCTGAAATATACTGTATACGAAACTCAAGTGAGCAGTCGTCTTACCTACTGTAATTCTTTGCTTTTCGGTTGTTCAGAAAAACAAGTCAACAGCCTGTACAGTAATATAATCTTGCCCAGGTGGTTATTAGGTCTAGTAGGTTGTCAGAGACTATGCCACTGCTCAAGTAACTACTTGCACTGCCTATTAAATCACGTATTATTTTTACACTGAGCATCGTCACATATAAAATAAAGCACTATCTACTGGCAATCCCTCATATCTCGGTGATTTCTTGCATTTCAAGAATCGCCAGCAAACACTGAGATCCAAAACTATGATGCTGTTACATATCGGGCCGCAGCCAGAGATAAACTACAGCCAGTCATATTGTGTGCCTGCTACACCATGTTTGTGGAACAATTCACTAAATAAAACACACTTTTTTACATTAGGCATCTACTGACCCTCATATAATTGACTCTTTTTCGGACATTGGACCTGCCACCGAACAATGATTCAGATCAAAGCGCCATTGAGTCTTAATATCATTGAGAGATACTGACGCTATGGCAGTCACGGTGTCGTATATATAGTGTATGCCAAAAAGGCATACTAATGAAAACCGTTTGCCTGTTCTATTGCGAAACAAATTCTTAAATTGAATTTTTTAATCAATTCGTCACAATATTTTGTATGTTTTTATTCGAAAAAGACAAAATGAGCGAAGTCTTAATGTAAATAAGGTATTAAATTAACAAACGAATTAGAATATAATTCCACAAGTAAAAGATAATAATTAAAATTCAAATGTTGAATATATAAAGCGTATAGCAAGACAATATACAATTCAAAGCACAAATCAATGTAATTTTCTATTTTTTTGTGCTTTAAATTAAGAATATAATTCCACAAGAAAAAGAAAATATTTGCCAACACCAATTCGAATCTTATACTATAATTACTACATTAAACCTCATTTAGAATACTGCTGTTTAGTGTGGGGTAACTGCAGTAAGAGCGATATTGACACGTTAATAAAGTTACAAAAACAAGCTGCACGCTTGATCCTTGAGACTGATCGCTATGCTCCTTCAGCACCTTTATTTTCCCAGCTTCGGTGGCAGACATTCGATCAAATTACTCGTGAGCGGCAAGCATTTATGGTTTTTAAAGCGACAAATAACAAAACGCCATCTTACATAACAAACATGTTTCAGTCTGCATGCATAAATACACAACATTCATTAAGGTCAAAAACAAACAAAAAACTACATATACCAAAAGCACACCCAAAAAGTCTGCGATATACTGGACCCAAAATATGGAATTCGTTGAGTAACAAGATCCGCAAAGCTAAGACAAGTAATCAGTTTAGAACAGAATACAAATCATTTCTTAATCATGGTAATCAGTAATTGTTATGTGTTCTCTAGCTATCTCTTTATGTTTTCTATATCTATTTCAAACTATGTGATTTTGAATCAATGTCTACTACAACTGTGCTGAATTACATTCTATTTTAGAAGTGTACAGAAAATGTTATTATTGAATATTATCAAGGATTCTATTATTTTATCATTATGAAGATAATGTCATAATGTCAAGTACACATACATGATTGCTTGTAATATCGATTTTTTCTAATGTTGATCATTTGTAAGTGAATATATGTTCATTTTTACTATAATCAATGTATATATTTTAATCAAGCGGTATTGTGTATCGCATGTGTATGTAATATTCACATATTATGTAAACGTTATATAGTTATCAGGTTATGCAGCAATGTACATTATTATTATATATAGATATATGTGTGTGTGATTATGCCTGTGTATATATACGTAGTCCTATACATAGACATTCGCTTATATATTAGAGCACCATGTAAATGATCCAGTGGGTTCAATATGATTGTACATTGTAATTGATTAGATATGTTTTTGTTTATATAATTATAAACGTTTTATGTTTCTTCATTAAGTGGAATCTATCTATTCAATGTTTGTTCCATATAATTAACATGATTATCTGCAACTGTTAAGATTTGAATATATTCAAATAATATTTTATTGTTGTAAAAATTATGTAGGCCTATATTATTTGTAGGTATGGTAACAATCATATGTGTAAATAAAGTTGAGATAGATTTGTATTTTTTGTTATATAACATTGTATATATTTATGCATACCTTATTATGCGTGAGTATATACATATACATGTTTTTGTTGGTATATGAGGGCCCCACGGCAGATGAGCTTCGCTCAGTGGGTTTGATAGATATATATGAAAATGCCTATTTTATGAACAATTTGTATGTATACATGTATATTTTTATCTGTACCCTCAGTAAATAAAGTCTTTATTATTATTATTATTATTATAATCATGTTTACTAGGCAGCATCACTTCATATTAAATTAATTTTGCAAATTGACAAATCAGCCAATATAACTGCTTCACCCTCAACGTGCCTTAACTTATTAACGTGAGATTTGCATCCACTTTTAGTTGTATTTTGCTGCCGCTGTGCGTAAGTTTACAAAAATATATACAGATTTGTGAAAATAGAGAGCTAACATTTTAAATCTCATTGCTTCAATATCTAATTGGACTATTTTAATGAAGGTTTTTTTTTTGTTAACTTAACATTTGACGTTAGTAGGAATCCAAGCAATGCTGATGTAATCCGTGATTAAAATCTGATGTATATAACGCTTCACTATATAATTGGACTATTATAGTCCCGATTGGCATTGAGATAACTATTTGTGATATGACAGAGCAGAGACAAAGTATGTCAACGTCAGCGACAAAAAATAAGAAGATAGCTGTCATCGGTGAACGCAAAGTAGTCAGAGTGTAAAAAGGACAAGTAATACTTCATAGCAATGATGCTGGTGGTAGCTTAAATTATAGCCATATCCGTGAAAAAAAAGATAAATTGTTTATGACGCTTTCCATTTTTTAACAAACTGGTTCTTTATCATATTGGTTGAGAGTGAGGTCAACGAGAACTAAAACATTATTTCATCACTTGCTTTATGAAGCTAAGAGGCATTGGTGCAGTCGTTTAAGCTGATCGCGGGTTCATTAATTCATTCGTTTTGTACAGATGTATAGGCCATACATTTATGTGAGTTAGACAACTCTGTTTTTTCTCGGTTTTAGACGAGAAAAAGTCCGAAATGTAACAAGGGAGAGCGGAAAAAGAATTATTACAAAAAAACTACTGAAAACATTTTTTTTTAAGTTGATGGGGACGCTGAAAATAAATTAAAATAAATGGAGGGGGGGATTGGAGACCATCCAATGCGAGTGCTGGACAGAACACATGACCTGAATCTAATTCGCTTGCTCATTTAAATCGAAGAAAAAACATAGTGGCCTTACAAAAAGAGCCATACAATGACAACTTCTGTTGCCGTGTTTGAATAACATGGTCAGCTGATCATGATGTAATGAGCGAGGATACATGGCCCATATTGTCGTACAAGTTACGAAATATCGTAGGCTTCTGATTGGTCGAGATGGCCATCTCGACCAATCAGCAGCCTACGATATATCGTAACTTGTACGATAATTATTACGGGCCATGTGTGCTTTATTTTTTTCCAATATACTATAGGATATGCGAACGGCGTTTATTTAAGTTTGGTATGAAAAAATAAAGCAGTCGTCATATGAATACTGTAGGAGCACGAAACATGTATATGCAGACAAAAATGATACAATATCATTTTTATTAATTGCGTATTTTTTTCCAAACATGCTATCAACTTTAGTTCAAGACAACCTCTACACGGCCTGTGAACCATATCAGTGAATTAAAATGATAAAATATAATAACATAGGACAGTATAATATAAAACCAACTTTTCACCAGTTATAGGTGTTGGTATGCTTACCATGTGAGACAACGTCATATCCAGTGTTTAAAATAGCAATGTTTTGTGTACAAGCCATTCTAAAAATGTACTTAGTAGATTAAAAATTGTGTGACATGTACGCATAAAATAAAATAGCCGAAAATTATCTGTCTACATGAGCAACGTTTGTATTTACTAACACAATCAATCAGACAGTCTAACATAACTGCATTGGCGGATCCAGATAGGGGAGGGGCTGAGGGGGGAGGGGGGTCCTAACCCCTAAAATACCTCAACATCAAAATTCCCCAAATACCGGTATTTGACACTAAACATTTACTATAGGGTTGTGGGTATGAGTCACAAGCATAATTTTTTCTTCACCATGCTGTTACCCTTCGCCTTATGCAGAACGTGGCGGTCGATGACTAAGAAAGAAATGACTAGAGACTGACGATCCTAACACAGGAGAGCCAAAGAATCAAACAGGAACGCGAAGCCTAATAACAGTTATAACAATAAAAACACACAAAGATTCACATTTCACGATGTTAGTAAAATGAAATGAAATAAAATGAATCGGGCTTTAGGCCACTTTAGTGCACATACAGGCTAATTTGGGCCAGGAGAACCTCCTGAGGATGGTGAGATGAGTGAGATTACACTGCCCTCCAGACACAGAATTCGAAATTCAAACTCTGGAGGTCTGAGACCGAGCAAGCTCTTTCTCAGTCACGGAGGCTCCCCAAAATACTGAGTTTTACGAGTGGATGGGGAAGAAACATTTTTTGTTTCTTTCAAACCTCGAGACCGGGAAACGAACCCTGAACTTCCGCGTGAAAGGCAGCGGTGCTAACCACCACCCTAGGGCCTCAAAAACCACCAACTCTACGTAGCAATACTTGACAAATAGCATCACTGCTTCCAATGAGGCAAGACTGGATATCTATGTGCCTGTCACACATTCTGTTAGGTGTTTCAAGTTCATTAAAATATACCAGTAACTTCAGTCTATTGTTAAAGCAGTAGATTCTGATCTACGAATCTACTGTTATTTTTATACGGGCCAGATCGGGCACAATATATAGGTTTAACCATGTCACTGCATGGCGAATATTTCATGGTTAACATGTGCTCACTATATATTAAAATTGATCAAAATCGATTAGAATTATATCAAATCTTGCAACACATGTACCTATTTTGTGTATTTTAAGTCGAAGAAAGAACTTAATTACGATAGATTCGTAGATCCGAATATACTCGGCGCTGCGCTCCTCGTACATTCGAATCTACGAATCTATCGAATTTTGTTCTTTCTCCTTGACATAAATTGGGCCTATATAGATAATGGCTAATAAAACAAATTGAAACGACTATAGTCTTGTTTGGCGATGTAAGGGCTGAACATCTTAATAAGTAAAGGAGTAAAACATGAGGGTTACCCAACATATACGACACGTTGACAAATACAACTGGTCCAACATTCAAACCTTGGAGCAACGTCTCGTGTATGGTGGGTTGGATTTAAATTGAAATTTACGTGAAATGCTCAGATAGTGGATGTTTTCTATATTTGACCAGCTCCTCTTTTCTATCACTTTAGGCTTAAGTGGATTGCTCAGATAGTGGATATTTTATATTTGACATGCTCCTCTTTTCTATCACTTTAAGCTTAAGTGGATTGCTCAGATAGTGGATATTTTATATTTGACATGCTCCCCTTTTCTATCACTTTAAGCTTAAGTGGATTGCTCAGATAGTGGATATTTTATATTTGACATGCTCCCCTTTTCTATCACTTTAAGCTTAAGTGGATTGCTCAGATAGTGGATATTTTATATTTGACTTGCTCCTCTTTTCTATCACTTTA
Source organism: Flabesymbios commensalis (assembly GCA_964017125.1). Lineage (NCBI taxonomy): Eukaryota > Metazoa > Annelida > Polychaeta > Terebellida > Flabelligeridae > Flabesymbios > Flabesymbios commensalis. Next base: position 1,595,670 of record OZ024907.1, on the reverse strand, counting down.
AGCTTAAGTGGATTGCTCAGATAGTGGATATTTTATATTTGACTTGCTCCTCTTTTCTATCACTTAAAGCTTGAGTGGATTGCTCAGATAGTGGATATTTTATATTTGACTTGCTCCTCTTTTCTATCACTTAAAGCTTGAGTGGATTGCTCAGATAGTGGATATTTTATATTTGACATGCTCCCCTTTTCTATCACTTAAAACTTGAGTGGATTGCTCAGATAGTGGATATTTGATATTTGACCTGCTCCTCTTTTCTATCACTTTAAGCTTGAGTGATTTGCTCAGATATAAGTTGTTTTATATTTCACTGATCCTCTTTTCTATCACATTAAGCTTAAGTGGATTGCTCAGATAGTGGATATTTTATATTTGACTTGCTCCTCTTTGCTCACTTTGAGCTTGAATGGATTGCTCAGATAGTAGCTGTATCTAATTTGTTACTCACCACCCGGTCTCCTATCAGTGGGAAATAGGCTAGAGTGCTCAGATAGAGCTTTATCTTTTATACTTTCAGAAACTGTTTTATTTGTTACGCATCCTCTTTTCTAACATTTTAAACTTGCCTGGATAGTTAAGAGAATAATTACATTCTACTTGCTACTCCTCCTCTTTTTTATCGATTTAAGCTTGACTGAATTGCTCAGATAGTAGCTGTTTTATTTGTTACTCACCCTTTTTTCTATCAGTTTAAACTTGTTTGAAATTCTTGGATAGTAGCTGTTTTAACTCAATAATTTTAAACTTGCCTTGATAGCTGAGACAAGAATTACATTTTATTTGTTACTCACCCTATTTTCTATCAATTTAAACTTGGCTGACTTCCTCAGCTCAGATGGTAGATGTTCTATTTGTTCACTCACCCTTTTTTCTATCAGTTTAAACTTGGGTGGATTGCTCAGATAGTAGTTATTTTCTGAGACCACCCAGATCACATTATTCACAGCCTCTGGATTCTCCACCTTCACAGAGTCCATTGTGAAGCTCTGAAGTTTGTCTATTATTTTCCATCCCTGGAAATCAGAATTTGAGATACACATAGGAAAACAATTAATAACATTCCATATCTATTTTAATTTATTTACGTCTATAGCGTACCAGACAGACGACGTATTTTGATTTTAATTGACAACAATACAAGGATTGTTCACTTGGGACATTTGTCAAAGGTATATATTTGTACAATCATGTATATGCAATATGGCTGGTTAAAACTTAAATGACTCTGCTATTGACCCAGTTATCTTCTACTGAAGCATGTGTGCACACAAGAAATAGTTAGCATTAACCCGTGTACTACTGGGATTGTATTCGAAGCTAAATGGAAACCAAATTACCTGCCACTAAATTTAGTAAATTATTTTGTCCATCAAATAACTCAATCTGGGAGGTGTTTATTTTTTTCAAATATTAATATTTTTTCGTAATTTAGAGCTGGAAATTGCGTTGGAAATTCTCGCTTCAAAGGTAGGACAAATAAAAACAAACAATTCAGCAGCCCAAGGGTTAATACATACTTCTATTTTACATTACAATAAACTCGAATTTGATTTAATATCGAATTCAGATTAACTATAGCAGAATATCTATAAAAGTTCAGAGTTCAAAGACGTATTATGGGGTCTTGTCAAGGTGAAATATTAAGAAGTGAGTGGGTGGGTTAAGCACCAACTTTGCTTTTTCAATACTTTTTTACTTTATTGTCTTGTCTGTACCTGTCAAACATGTTTCCAAAAACAAAATTGAATAGGGGGGGGGGGGGTGTTGGTGTCTGGCTAATCTATTTTTCTCAAGACATGATATCGCCTGCACACAGCAGACTGGTTGGTAAAGTAGTACTGTGTTGACTCACTGGCAGATCAGTTTTACATCTCGCGGCTCCATCAACAAGTGTTCTTCCCGCGTCAATCACATACTGATAGTTAAAGGCAACCTGCAGAAAATTATAACTATTTTAATTATGTAAAGCGAAAAAAAATAAGAAAAAAGGTACATGTATAATTATCATGAAATCACTTCGGATTCCATTTATTTATCAGGTATTGTATTAATGGGCATATCTATCCAGGATTCAAAAACTCTCCATCAGTCATTATAATGCCCCATCATACTCACTATATCCCAATCAATAATGTCCACAGCTGGGTGGTAGTTCTCATCAGTCATTATAATGCCCCATCATATTCACTATATCCCCATCAATCACACCCACGGTTGGGTAGTAGTTTACGTCAGTCATTATAATGCCCCAACATACTAACTATATCCCCAACAATCACACCCACAGTCGGGTAGTAGTCTTATCAGTCATTATAATGCCCCATGCATCATACTCACTATATCCCCATCCATCACTACCACGGCTGAGTAGTAGTTCTCACTAGTCATTATAATGCCCCATCATACTCACTATATCCCCATCATTAGTTTTTATCAGACATTATAATGTCTCATCATATTCACTATATCCCCATTATTAGTTTTCACCAGACATTATAATGCTTCATCATACTCACTATATCCCCATCATTATTTTTTACCAGACATAATAATGCCCCATCATACTCACTATATCCCCGTCAATAATGCCCACAGCTGGGTAGTAGTTCTTATCAGACAATATAATGTCCCATCTGTCTCTCAGACGATCTATACCAGTGTCAAATTCATAATCACGTCTGATACGGAGAACGTCTGGTAAATCAGCCGCAACCGCTCTTCTGCATTTAACTGAAAACAAATAATACACATAATATTGTATCATTGATCAATTAACCTTAACAAAACTGATTTAATTTTTAAAAAATCATGAAGACTATTGGATCTTAACCATTTAACCGCCGGTGCCGCATAGATTCGGGTTTTCATTTTTTATCAGCATATTAAATACCACATTTTATATATGGTAAATATAAAATGTGACATCAACCAGCAATATTTGAAAAGAGTTGACCCCCATTTTGTCAAATCTAAATAATTTTCGCTCACTTGAAGTTATGGATCGGGTCAGCGTGACACAACTTCAAGTGGGTGAAAATGCCAATTAAATAATTTGGCGACTAAAGGGTTAAATAATTCGAAATCAACCCAAATGTCTTAGTCAGTCCTTTCTGATTCATTTGAATACCGTTGTTATGGGGTTGTGGTCATCAGAGATATTTTTACTCTTACAGTTCGGTGATTGAAGTAACAGTTAAGTATTTCGTGGTATGGTGGCACAGATGACTCCCATGCATTGTCAATAGACTCACAACACATGGCAACTTACTTTAATTTTTACACACATCAAGTCATCGGCTTGTAGTGGATGAAGATGACAATGGTAAATTAATTCTTGAAAGGGTTAATTAATTAAAATGTTGTGAAAACTTCCACACAATTTTAACTAATACAGATCAATGACCCATGTCCTCCGATTTGGCATTTTATTTTGCAGTCTATTAGAATTGCACACATGGTAAATTCAGGCTTGAAAGGGTTAATATGATGGCACATGTGGTCCCCATACATTGTCAATGGACTCACATATGTTTCAATATCAAAATCATTGTGCGCTTTTTTCTCATATGTTATCATATTAAAGCAGTGTTTAGTGTCACTATTATAACACTATTGTGGCGTGCAATTCGTTAACTTGTCATTACATTATAGTACTTTGTGATATTTACATGTTTGATATTATATGCACGTACACGATTCTGTGTTTACAAAGTTATAACAGCATTCACTTGACATTATACATTTTATATTTAACTAATATTTATTAGTAATAATATGACATGCTGTTCATTCATTGGTGATGCGATTAACATTTCATCTATCACAAAAATGTCAATATTAATCATTACACGTACCAGTTATCAAATACATTTATTGTTTGGTTCAACTTTATCTTGTCTACAAAATATCATAACGGTGTGATTAAATTAAAAGACCCATTCCCATGTGTCTTAAACTTCCAACGTTTCAAAGTCTAAAATAGTATTATTTAAGCTTATATAGCAAATCTATATTATCTTCCCTCATCCTCCATTTGAAAGAGATATGTACCCGATAAGTGTGTATTTCGGAATGTCAATACAATTTCGGACAACCATGACATTAATGCAATTGGGATTGACCATAAAATCTGCCCGCTGTGGGTCTAGATGAAGGGTTCGATGTTGATTTATTTTTTTCTTCGAAAGGGTCAACACTGAGAAATATCCCTTCCTTCTAGTCACTACACCAGCCACGAACATCCCATGAATAATGCCTGTGTATTTTTGCGATGTTCACGATGTTCCGCAAATATTTTAAACATGTCAATCGGCCAAGTTTAGCTATGTTGAGCTTCCTGTTTTAAAATGTGAGGCCCGCTAGTAAAGCGGCAGAGAAAGCGGTGATTTTCCGATGAAGTTGTAATTTAACTCGCAACGTCTTTCACGATGTGATACACCTGAGACCTTACATACTTCTCCTAGTACGAGTTAATACCTTTTTGTCATAGATTACTGCTAGTAAATTATAATAAAATATGTTCAGAGGGAAATAATAAAATTGGTGAGTCATGTACTTTTTTATGTCAAATATGACAAAGTTCATTATGAAACTGATCGATCTAATTGACAAAAATGTTATGACCGACATTTTGTCACAATCAGTTTTTATCGAAACCTGAGTACGTTGCCAGCGGATGTTTCTAAAAGTTGTAATCTATCGGACTGTTGCCTTCACGCATTCAATCACTGAAAACGTTATAACAGAGCTAAAACAGAAAAAATGTAATTTGCCTGGGAATGGGTCTTCAAAATGGTTCGTTTGAAATCGTGTCATTGTGAGCTGTTGTGATACTATCTTAGTAATGCTGTTGGGCAGTACAAAATACAAATGGTGGATATAAGGTTGATCAAAGGTAATCCATCACAACCAGAACTGGCAAATAATCGTCTTCAATAGAAAAACCCACACATGATATATTTCATTGTATTTATATTACAATTTAATAGTTTACCCATCAACACGATAAGGTAGTGTTTCGTTTGTTTTTATGTCAAGCTTAATTATGTCATGTGGTGCGGACAACTTATAGTCTTAAGTCTTTCAGAGCGGGGACCGTCTTTACACGTCAAAATCTGACGTCTGTAGACGTCACATTCTAATGTTTAAAGTTAGAATTTATAGTAATAAGGCACTATTAAGTTCACAGATACACTTATCCACAGTGCAGTTTATAGTGTTAAGGCTCCATGACGTTCTCAGATATGCCTATCTACAGTGAAGATTATAGTGTCAAGGCCATATAATGTGCCCAGATATACCTATCCACAGTGAAGCATATAGTGTTAAGGCCCTATTAAATCCCCAGATACAACTACCCACAGTGCAGTTTATAGTGGTAAGGCCCCATGAAGCTCCCAGATAAACCTATCTGTAGGGAAGTTTATAGTGTTGAGGCCCTATTAAATTAACCGATAACATTATACACAGTGAGGTTCATAGTGTTAAATCCCTATTAAGCTCCTAGAGAAACCTATCTATAGTGAAGTTTATAGTTTTAAGGCCTTTCAAGTTCCAAGATAAACTTATCCACAGAGAAGTTTATAGTGTTTTGTCCTAAAAGGTTCACTGATAAACCTATCCACAGAGAAGTTTATTCTGTGAAACGCAGTGACGTTACACGGTGAAAACAAGGTTATATAACACCCCCTCCCCCATACTCCATTCTGTGAAACGCAGTGACGTCACTCGGTGAAAAAAAGTTTATATAAGAACACTCCCACATACTTCATTGTATTAGCCAGCTGGTCGAGGTCATTGAGTTTCACATAATTGTGCTAAGCCCCTATTAAGTCCCTAGATAAATCTACCCACAGTGAAGTTTATTTTGTCAAGGCCCCATGAAGTTTTACCTCATCTCACCATCCTCAGGAGGTTCTCCTGGCCCAATTTAGCCTATATGTGCACGAAAGTGGCCTAAAGCCCGATTCATTTATTTCCCATGAAGTTCTCATGTACCTATTCACAGATGAATTTATAGTGTTAAGGGCCCACGATGTCCCCAGATAAACCTACTCCCAGATAAGTTGATGTGCTGTATTAAACTGTTTTATGTATTTACCTCTCACGCTTAGGCCTACTAATGTACCCGAAATGCACTCGAATTTTAATTTCCCATGTGAATTTCCACCACAATTCCAACCCCTCGCAGTGAACTAGCACAATATAATTTGTTTCAAATAATCAGGTGTCTTTTGTCAAGTTTGAGCGACATGGGTGCTCATATTTGTGTTCAATTTGAAATCAATCATTTGCACATACTGATGTTCAAACACTTATTTCATTCCCAATGATAGTGATTTAGCTTGTTAAACGGACTGCATATGTTGACACATCTTCCCTTGACCAGTCTCACGCGAGTGCATACCACAGGAGCCTGGCCGTATCGAGTACTACAATCAGTTATTTCGTCCACGGGGTCATCTTGGGGGTGTGTCTGAGATTCAAACCTCATTGGATGTTTCAGATTGATAAATATGTCATAAAAGGTCGCAAAGAATTGACCTCTTGTTTATCTCTCATACACAGTCACATGTTTCCGTTGCTAGATGTATTATATAGACAAGTTGGGAATCTCTCATTTGGACAGTGAGGTGTACCGAATTTCGTAATGGCGGCATGTAATCATATAGTGGCTGTCATCAGGGAGCTCGGAACACAATGACATCAGCGTGAGATTCCGAACTTATCTGTCTATCTGATCTATCATACCAACGGAAACAAGCAAGCTATGCTTTCAGCCAGCTGTCAACGCCTGGTCAAGGGCTCTCTGATTGGCCGGTATTGCGACGCGCGACATTCAAGGTATCTGGCTATTTAAAATACTTGGACCCTATGCTTGATAAAGCAAGGTATCGCACTGCGTGCTCGTGGGTAAGATAACTTGTTGTGAAAGATGATGTTGACATTGCAAAGTTGAAAAATAAATTTATATGAAGTTATATCGTACTGAGAAAGACTAAACTAGTGCTGTTGATAAAAATGTTTTTAAAATTCAGAAAAGTTTAAAAAAAAACAGTCATTACCTGCGGGATAGACAACTTCATTACAAAACTAAATACCAAAACTGATGTCATCCCACGGAGCCACTTTAATACAACAAACTAAAACGATGACTATACTGCTCTGCAAACACTATAAACTGTGGCAGCCTCGGCTTACTTGTAAAGTAGGCAGATACTGCTTTTTGACTTTGCACCCCTAGATCTCTGACCTAAAGTTGTAAAACGATTTGGCCTCTCTAGAACAAGTAAACATGTTGTTATCTAAAATGGATAAAGGTGAGGTACCTCCAGCTATCTTTATTGATTTATCAAAGGCTTTCGAAACCTTAGACCATGATATATGACTATACAAAATAAAATGCTATGGGCTAAAAGGAAAATCTATAAATCTATCAAACTGTTATTTAACAAATAGACAACAGTATGCACATTGCGATAATACTGACTCAAATTTCTGCAAAATAACTATTGGGGTACCTCAAGGTTCGATTTTAGGAATTTTCCTTTTCATAATTGATGTGAATGATATACATAAATCTTCCAATCTCTTTCATTTCATCCTTTTTGCAGACGACACCACTCTAATAACGAAGAATAATATTTATGATACAGATAGTATCATTGCACAACTAGCAAAACTCTCAATAGGTTTGAAATAAATAAACTTTCTCTAAATATTTCCAAATCCAAATTTAAGAAAGCAAACACCTAAAACCCTAATAAAATAGCCAATAACGTTAATAGGTTTAATTATTAATAAGTAATTGAAATAGAATGATCACATAGACCACATTGTCCTGAAAATATCACGCATCATTGGCGTCCTAACAAGATTGAAAAATCATATACCATTAGATATTTTAATCAAGCTTTACAACTCATTGTTATTACGACACATAAATCATTCGCTCATAGTTTGGGGACATCTAAACTAGCTGAATTGCAAAACAGATGTTATCGAATGACTATTTGACAACTTGCATATTTTAAGAGCAGAATATATTTTTAAAATACCACAATTAAAATTATATTACAAATACTTAAAACACACTTTGCCCATATTCTTTCTGAATCTCCAGTTTAGAGCAAGTGGATATAATTAGCACACAAGGAATCAAGATCTATATAAATGTCATATAAAACATGAATTTGCCTGACAGTGCTTATTATATAATATACCCGATGCAATAACTGTCCAACAAATATAAATGAAAAGATTTTTAGTCACAGTTTGTAAGGTGTCATCACCTATATAAAAGTATCCATATTAAACAGCTACAAAAGTATTTGTCATATTCCTCGGTGTTATGTTTGTAGCGCAATTTGATAATATATGCTTCTGTATTACGACAAAGTTTCCGACTTTTTTATTATCATCGTGCCTATACCTTACAGTCTGACAGAGTGTTAATTTTTAATTTTCTGATTTACCCCTTTAAGTTCTAATATTTTTTGCAACTAAATTCCTAATTCATTAGTCATTATAATAAACTTTCACGATACTTAGGTCTACTATTAAATATTGGTTTTTCTATTCAAATTATCGTTTATATTGTCTGATGACGGCTCCCTGTCTGTTGTCTTGGTCTTCGACCTATCTTAGTACTGAGGTGACAGCCAGGGAGTTAACATCATTTCCATCAATATGTACTTGGAATGTTTAATAAACCTGTAATATTTATATGATGTAATGTATGTGGCATCCACGCTAGCAGCCATTGCTTGGTTTTAGTGGAGGTCTCCTGATCAACAGCAAAAAATACTTATATTAAAGTGCTTATATTACGATGTACTTACTCTCTTTGATCAAATAAATGAATCTGAATCTCAATCTAATGTTGAATCTCAATTATCGCAGATTTGATTTATAGAAACTGGTTATATAAGGTGATTTAAAATTAAGAAACAAGAATGTGGTCAACTGTAGTCGACATCAGTTGAACCTTAAAGCGCTGAAAACATGTTTGTACAAATCATGGAGTCTAAAGAGTTTTATTCAATTTGTAATCATCATAAATGTCCTATTTAGTTCTTTCCGATCCATTTGAATACCTATGTCATCGGTCTACGGCCGTTAGAAGTATTTTTACTCTTACCGAGCATGGATCAACTTTATTCGTCAGAATTTGACGTCTACAGACACTGTAAGAGCTAACTGCCAAAGGACTCTTTTCAACTCAGTAATATTGCCATTCATATGAACATTCAATGCACTGGTCAACTCATAGTCAATGAATAATATATAGTTGTCTTACACACAAGAGTTTAATATACCCGATTGAATCCTTAAACGTCTTCATTTGACTCTGTGTTGCCATTTACATTTCTAACTCGTTGTACAGGCCGGTTTACTAGAGTCAGTTATCTGGAGGCTGAGACAAGTTAAGTTTTTTGCTATTTATAAATGGTTCCATCATTGCACATTAAATCTAGCGTACTGTGCGATGGACAGCATTCAGATTCTGTTGACTAAAGTCGATCCCCGCACTGTACGGGCTAAACGGTTAAAGACTAACATATGTTAGATGACGCATATATGATGGATATAGCTTTTGTCACTGATACTGACATATATATAAGGGAGTATCAGCATAAAAAAGTATAAAATATCACAATTAACGTTACAGAAATAATAAGATATTCATTACAAAAAACACAGACAGACAGACACATATGTCTGCACTCACAAGTGGCCAAAGAGATCAACGCCTATAATTAATTTCATGTTTTTTTCTCCAGTAAAACATTTAATATAATAAGTCTTGTAGGAAAAAATTCCGGACAGATGAACATATATACCAGCATCGCACATTGGTGATTGATTGCTCGACTGACAACGTGTGGCGATAGCATCTTCACTACTGTGTTAAGGGAAACATTGATCCAATATCCTGCGACGCTGGCCCAGCAGTGTATTCAAGTCTTGTTTCTGGTGGGCATGCAATTATTAACACGGCAACTATTTTTTTGTGATTTTTTTGTGATTTTTTTTGTGGTTTTATTTTCCTAGCTGTCAATACTGAATATATGGCACAATTGAATAATTAGTATTATCAAAGTTTTTTGTTTTTATGTATTAAATGATAAATTGATTGATTGATTAATTGATATATTGAATGATTGTTTGATTGATTGATTGATTGATTGATCGATTGATTGATTGATTGATTATTTGATTAATTGATTAATGTATTTATTGATTGATTAATTGATTTATTGATTGATTGATTGATTGATTAAATGATTGATTGATTGATTGATTGATTGATTGCTTGCTTGCTTGCTTGCTTGCTTGCTTGCTTGCTTGCTTGCTTGCTTGATTGATTGATTGATTGATTGATTGATTGATTGATTGATTGATTGATTGATTGATTGATTGATTAATTGATTGATTGATTGATTGATTGATTGATTGATTGATTGATTGATTGATTGATTGGATGATTAATTGATTGATTATTTGATTGATTGATTGATTGATTGATTGATTGATTGATTGATTGATTGATTGATTGATTGATTGATTGATTGATTGATTGATTGATTGATTGATTGATTGATTGATTGATTGATTGATTGATTGATTGATTGATTGATTGATTGATTGATTGATTGATTGATTGATTTATCGATCGATCGATCGATCGATCGATCGATTGATTGATTGATTGATTGATTGATTGATTGATTGATTGATTGATTGATTGATTGATTGATTGATTGATTGATTGATTGATTGATTGATTGATTGATTGAATAAAATATATAAAAACCTTACCATTTGGTAAGATGGCTTCGGCGTATTTCTTCGTATCTATACCACCATTCTGTAAGGTCTTCCCAGTGTGTTGCTTTGGGTCAAGTAGTGTCGCACATTTCTCTTCTCTGAGTTTTAAATTTACCAGATGGGCTGTGCGAGAATCCGCCAAGAAACTGGATGTGCTGAAGCAAGCTGTGTGTGAATAACACGATTATTAATAGGTTAGCAATACTTCATAATTATATATAGTGCAAGATCATTAGTGAAAAAAACCCAAATTAAACAGGAATAAAATTGCAGAAATCTTTTTTTTAAGAATGAAACCTGAGCATCTACCCAGACAAATGTCTTATAGTCCCTAAAAATCCCCACTTGTGGCTTGTTTCAATCCACGATGGCCGCCATTACGGTAACGTCATATTTCGAAAAGCCAAATGTATTCCAAAATTATTAATTTTTGCAGTTACAAAATCGATTTTTATGTTTCTACCCAAGCTTTATGCAGGAGGAATTCATCCAGGTTGTTATAAAAGATTTCAGCCCATTCCTTATTACCACAAATCCAAGCTGGCCGCCATACTGCTTAAGTATGTTTATCGATATATCAAACAAAAATGCTGAAGCTATCACGTTGTTGAGCATAAAATGTGTTTTTGTTTTATTTTCAATCCGTGAAATCTGGAATCTATTTAGATCACAAATAATTTCTATATGTTCAATAGGTTTATTGTCACAGAAAAACACACACAAGTACAATGTATAATCATCAAATCATAAGCCTGACAAACCGGAACTGACGCCCAGTGGCGTATGCGTCCTCGACAATTTTCAACAACTCGTTTCTACTTTTAGTGACTTTTAGTCCCACCCTCCCCTATGAATGTCCAAACACACCGGGAATATTGTAAAAATGCATTAAATTGTTCTGATATATTGCTTTAAGCTCGTCAAAATAAGGTGACGTATGTGCTTTAAATGGAAGCGATTTTATAATTCGAATAAGGCGCCTCTGTAATAAAAAAAATTTAGTACACGAAATTCGAAAAACTACCTTTTATGAAAAATAAGTACTATATAGTGGCATTATAAGCTATAGATAGGAGTAAAACCTACAGAGGTATAATTTCGCATAACACTAATCAATCCATAGCTATGTAAGTATTTCCAAGATGGTAGGCCTAAGTGTATCAAGCAACAATTAGAGTGGTCTCTAGAGAAATATGTTGCTTTGGGACCAACTTCGGCTATCATTCTCCTAGATTTTTGTGCTCCCCTGTCGAGTGACTTCACAATATCACCAGACCAAAATATAAACATATAGTAAATAAACTATATTTTGGTGGCCATTTTGAATTTTGCATTCTTTAAAAAATGCTCAAGGTTTACAACCTGGCACTCAGCGGATTTAGAATCAGTATGGTTGAATTATGTTAAAACCGTCATAAATTTTATATATGTCTCTGAACAAGGACAAGTGTGAAATAGCTTGGACTATCACCCTCATCCCGTTAATTTATTTAAATTTTCACCCATTTGAAGTTGTGTCTCGCTACCGCGGCCCACAACTTCAAGTGGGTGAAAACAATAGTATTCGTTTAATTAGAGATCCACCATTTACACATCCTGATATTCAAACATTTCGCTCCCAATATCAGTGATTTGATCGACTACAAAAGCATGTTAACCCTTTCAGGCCTGAATTCAACATTGTCATCTTCAACCACTACAAGCCGCGAATTGCTGTCGCAATTTTGAAAAAAAAAATTACCATGTATTGTAAAACAGTTTCAAGGACATTTTCATCATCAATCCCTTAGTTGTAGGAATATTAACTCTATTTTCAAGTATGTAAAATGATGCTTTAATGCATCGTGAGGGCTTAAAGGGTTAGAAGCTATAATAGTCGCCATCAACAGGACAAGGGTTGAGTCAGAAGTCAAGGTGTTGATATGCGGGTGTCACTCTCACAGACAGACAAATAAGTGGCCATACAATTCCCTTGACCCATCACCTGATGATACTAAACTTAGGCCTATATCTCGTCAGTGCTTCAGAGTCAAGGCGTATTGAAAAAGTGAGTTCATCTCAAACAATACAGTCTATCAAAATGACGATGTCTCTTTTGATATATTACACTTGATTAATTTATAACACTGGATATTTAATTTGCTGTAATAAAGATAATAAAAATGGATGATAAATATCTGAGTAAGTAAAATATAATAGGCTGAACAAGGTGTCTTTCAGATTAAATTAGATTAGATTAGATTAGATTAGATTAGATTAGATTAGATTAGATTAGATTAGATCAGATTAGATTAGATTAGATTAGATTAGATTAGATTAGATTAAATTAGATTAGAAGCGATTAGATCATATTAGATTAGATATGGCTGTAAATAGTGCTGGAGCATGTGTAATCCCGTGGGAATTCGATGGTTAAGATATGCCAACTATATTAAAATGTTTAGAAAATACCACAGAATAAGAAATAAATTGATGGAGCAAATGGGTGTCTAAAGCCTCTTATCCATCAAAATTCAAAATGGCTGCCATGAAATCACCAAACGTATCATATCTTCATCAATAATTAAAATAAAGACAATATTATTTCACGAAACTATATGTCTTCAGTATCAGGGAATGCATATCATTATCATGCAAAATTCAAAATGACCGCCGTAAAATCACAAAAGTCTTCGTCCATAATTGAGATTGAGACGAAATTATTTCACCTAACCATATTAGATGTTTTCGGTATCAATGGATGCGATAAACACACGATATCTCTACACGACATCATAACATGTATCATGCAAAATTCAAAATGGCGGCCATAACATCATCAAAATGAGCTTGATTTGTTTGTTACCATGGAAACAATTTATATAAATGTTGTCTGTTGCCTTTCTCACAACCAAGATGTAATGATATATTCACTAATTAATTATGATTGTATTGGCTATGGTTGCCTTTTAGATTGCCAATCCCTTCTCTTCTGTCTATCGCTTTGTGGGTGTGGTGAATTTGACCTATACCATATAAACTAAAGAGTCAAAAGGGTGTGGCGTCTCATCATGGAATTTCAAAAATTCTTTAAGGAAATCAAGGAATTTTGTTCCCATGAAAAGCTGGAAACTGCGCAATTCACCCCAGAAGGTGAATGAAAATAAGACGTTTTAATATTTTATTTCGTTTAGCAAAATATTTTACATATTATTCTACTTGTACCATCTTGCATAAGTTATTGTTACACTATGTATATAAATTCTGCAGATGTTTTATTTGGTTTAATCATAGGCTTTGTATATTTTAATGGAACGGGAGTCCTGGTGCAGTGGTAAAATCTACCTGCTTGGAAAGTCATCTCACCAGCTTCAGGGGTTTTCCTAACCCAGTTTAGCCTATCGTGGATATGAGGGGTGTATCTTTACAAAGTGGAAAGTACAACTTTTCATATCTAAGGTGACGCTATATCGATGGTCTAAAACAACAGTGGGTCAAGTTGACTTGACAGAGAAATTGTTTTTATCTTTTTGCTTGAAACTACAGTCTGCGAAATCCACTTATCAGCATGTCGACTTTGACTTATACTGATGAAACACACAGTGATTAGAATTTTACAGTAGATCAAGTGTTATCAGAGTATTTTTTACCTTCCGAAACGATTTACAAAAGCAGAATTGGGATCAACAAGACACCAAGTTGACTTAGCTCATTGTTACTCCAGGAACACCGAACATGCAGAGATTTTTCCTAGAAAAACAATGAACCAAGTCCATGTATTTCCCCTGTGTTGTCTCTACAAGTGTCCACAAGAATAACAATGCGCTATTAAGTGCACTTGCACCTTTATTGTCCCAGAAACAGACCTCATAAGCATGTAATACCAGAACAACAATATTTCAAGTCGACCTGGTCCGGTGTTGGAAAGAATTTATGTGCTTCATGAGAATAACAATGTGCTATGTCGACTTGATCTGTTTTACTGCCAAATTTAATCTGAATTTGGAATAAATTCAAACTTTATACATAATTTTATTATAAGGGACTTAGCTGGTTGTTATTTTAAAGATCGAAAATATCACTTAGCACACTATTGTTTAACCCATCGATATATGCACACAGGTGCCCTAAAACCACATTCAGTTCATTTTGTTTGTGTATATTTCGTTCTTACAGAACTCTATTTCATTAAAAAAAACTGGTCATTTTTATCCACCTAGAATTGTGAATTGCGATAGCATTTCACAATTCTAGGTGAATAAAAATGAAACTAAAATCTATCGTTCTAATCTCTAGTTTAGAGCAGCTGGGTCGTCTTGCTTCCCTGAACCATACTATTTACACTGCGGCGACCCCACTCCTGTGGATGTTGTACATGCTGTGCTTTCAGGTGGGCCCACATTGTTTACTCAGCAAATCATGACGACCCACCTGCTTAGTTTTGCTTGCATCAAACTATAATATGGTCTCAGTTTCGTTCAACTTGAGGTGTGAACTGCTGTCAATTGCTCCCATCGATATTAATCCTCAAACCGTCATGATAGTCGTCTTAGTCTGGTTTATTAGTCGATAAAGTCACTGATATTCAGAGTTAAATGGTTCTTTAGGAATACAACATATTTGCACATGTTTGGCCTCAAATTAAACGAATATGAGTATTGCTTTACCCACTTGAAGTTATGTGTCGCGGTAGCGAAACACAACTTTAAGAGGATTTAAATTGGATTTGGCATGTTTAAACATCAAAGCGCGAATAAACATAATAAATACAATTTAAAAAAAATTGCACAAGTTAAACCTGCTCTTTTAGAGGGTTACATGACTTTCTAGGTCCAACAGTTCAGAAGACACACAAGCGGCTACCGTTAGTAATTCGCTAAACAATGGGAGCGGTGCTATTTAACATTTTTTGCCGCCAGTGGTAAAAGTGCTAACAACTACAAAGAGATTAGAATATCCTTATTATGATGGCATGTATCTTTTTTTGTTCGATGCATTGTATTAAAAGTTATGTCACGTGGTACATGCATGTGGCATTTAGCCCTTGAACCCATAAAAGCTTAAATAGTTGATATAAACCAAGAGACAAACATGTTTTTTCCCTTTAAAATCATCATAAACATCTTAGCTAACCCTTTGCGCTTCAGTTGAATATATATGTCATGGACATACGGCCATTATAAATATTTTACTCTTTCCGTGCAGAGACTGACTTCAGACGTCACAATCGGAAGTCGGTCACCGTACTGCAAGGGTTGAACCATCACGATGTATTAAAACATAATTTTGCTTTTCTAAAGAATGATATAATTTCTCGCACCTAGATATATTCGAACGGAAATTTTCATGGCATTGTTCAATTAATAACAACATAATTATATGTGGTAATTTGCTACCCACTTCCAAGTCATCTTAATCCACTGCATGGTTAATGCTGCCTATTTGGAAAGTCGGAGATAGCGGGTTCGAACCCCACTTTGGCCTTCAAGTATTAAAGAAATAAAAAACTTCTTCCCCGCTTACTCGTAAAGATTCAATATTGTGGGGAGCATCCGTGACGGAGAGGTAGCGTGCACGGCCTCAGACCGCCAGGGTTTGAATTTCAAAGTCATCTCAATCATCTCACCATCCTCAGGAGGTTGTCCTAGCGTAGTTTAGCCTATGTGTGCACAAAGGTGGCCTAAAACCCCATTCATTTAATTTCATTTCATCAACTGCAAGTCGAGTATTTGCGACAACAATTTGCGGCATGTGGTGGATGAAGATGACAACGGTAAATTAAGGTTTGAAGGGGATTAAAAGGCGAAAATCTCACATACTGAGTTCATTGGTCGGGCGGGGGGTATGCTATTGATCTAGGTTTTACGAATGAGCGAAAACCTCTACTATGTGACGGAATCAGCTATTTACTGTCCGTTTTTTTTAATATGTGATATAATATCATTATTTGACTAAAATGCCTAGATAATATAACCAATGGATATAATATTAGCTAGTATGCAGATTATTTAGCTGAATAAACTTTTACTTACCAGCTGATTTATTACCCATACACGTCTGAGTCGACAAAATCTGTTTCAATAGATTGCGGACGAAGCATATTCTGCCTCCAAACATCATCTGCAAACATATCTAAATAAACATTTTCTGCCTCGAACATCATCTGCAAATATATCTAAATAATTATATTCTGCCCCGAACAACATCAGCAAATCTACCTAAATAAATCTGCCCCGAACATCATCTGCAACTATATCTAAATAAACATATTCTGCCCCGAACATCATCTGCACATATCTAATATCACTCGGGATAGTGACCCTTTACAACGCTGATATATTTGTGTATGAACCATTGAGACCAAACTTGTTTTTTCAATTCAAAATCATCATGGATGTCTCAGTTAGCTCTGTCCGTTTTATTTGAATACCTATGTTATGGGTCATAATAAAAATGCAAACGGTTTTAGGACGATGTTTTGTTGCACCTCTGAGCTCGTATCAGCCACAAAACATTCGTATACAACACTGTTACATGCAATAAAAAGTTAATGATATTTTACCCAACAGAGATTTGACTTCTGAGTAGTATGTACTGCGCTTCGGTCCGCTCCTCATTTTATTAAGATTCAACGTCGCAATAACGTCATGTGCTCAGTGGGTAGGCGCTATAGACGTTTCTGACGTCAAAAGTCGATCCCCGCACGGTAAGATTAAAAATATTTATAATGGCCATAAACACATAACATAGGTATTAAATGCAGCGGAAAGAGCCAACAAATACATTTATGATAATTTTTAATTGAAAAAAACCCTTTGGTTTCTATGGTTTAAACAAAATTAATTCAGCCTCTAAGGGTTAAACTGAGAAAGGGATGAGCACTTACACTGGTCAGCAATGGACGACACATCGGACATGCAGGTCACACAGCTGCGGGAATACTTCAGAAAATGCTTCGACCAAACAAGGCACTATGAGCTTTTGTAAGCTTACACCTCGCTGGTAATCGATCAGCCCCTATCTATCATTTTGTAGTTTTACAAGTACCTATATGGGACAGTAAAATTATGGTGACGTTGAACAAATGTAGGACTATGTCCAGCCAAAGTAATGCCTAGCCAAACAAATACCCAGCCAAATGGATTCTTAATTATAGCCATAAAATGGTGCACCGGCATTAGGCAACTATAAAATTCTGAAGTTCCAACAAGGACAACATGATTGTTTAGCTGCTTAGATAGTCACTTGATCTATCGAACTTAGAAGCAGACTATCTTATGAAATCTCATATAGATTATGAGATGTGGTTCAATGGTCAGAGAGTGACGCTCTGTAGTAGTCACTGTCTGCCGTGCGAGTTCAAGCTCTTATGGTATTTGATGTAGTAAAAATAGAAATACATTTGTAAAAAATCACATCTGGCTCAACTATCTCGGAAAAGCAATATTCACAATTAGAAACTATAGTCACAACTTAGGACACCTTATTCCAATATTATCTCCGAAAGTATTTCAAGGGCAAAAAGAACCCTTATTGAAAAACATACTTGGAAATAAAAAAAACACATACATTTTTATTTATGGAGATGCATGAATGTATCCTCTTTTTTTAAAACAACAAATTCTAGCGCTGAATTACTGGAATCGCTTGATCGCATACAAGCTGTTATTTGAGAATCGTTCATAACTCACTAGCGTCTCTTCAATTTAGTTGTGAAACAAATTGGTGCCCTCATATAATGGCATTATTATTAGAACAAACCCCCGCAACGCTTGGGAAAATCATAGGATAGAAGATGTCAATCTTCTCATGGAACAAGTTAAATTATGTTTGATTATTACATTTAAAATTGATTGGTCAAGCAATACCCAAAACTCCATGATATTGCGAGCATATAGAAAGTTTGATATCGAGTACTCGCTAAAACAATATATGTTTTACATCCCGGACACAAGGTGGATAAATGCGTTATCAAGATTGAGAATCAGCTCACATGCTGTAGAAATAGAACAAGGAAGCATGTCAGGCCGCAAAAAGTACCACTATAGAACATGTACACGTCAACGATGTACATCAAATTCTAGCTATTGATGACGAAATTCGCCTTCAAATTAGTTGTTCTGACTTCGTTTGACTGAGAATTAGTTTACTAGCCGAAAGCAAGCTACACAACACTGAATTGGATTCGTGCTTAAACGACGAAAACTTTATAATCATTACTTCATCCACGCAAAATACACCTATAGCTGTTTTCAAACATTAAGCGTGCCACGTATCCGCTCTTAACCCTTTAACCACCGGTGCCGCATATATTCGGGTTTTCATTTTTTTTAGCACATTAAGTACAACCTTTTAATCATGTTAAAGATAAAATGTAACATTATTCAGCAATATTTGAAAACAGTTGACCTCCATTTTGTCAAATCTGAATAATTTTCACTCAATTGAAGTTGTGGATCGCGTCAGCGAGACAAAACTTCAAGTGGGTGAAAATTAGGATTTAATAATTTGGCGGCTAGATCTGACTCAAGTATAATCACATATCAGACCGGCTGTTGCTCTATCTAGGAATTATTTTAGTTTGGCCGTTCAGGGCCTTCTCAGTCGAGGTGGGGTCTTATGAAGGATTTCAGAAATGCTGTCAGCTGAAATACTCTGTGAGGACGGGAATGTTTTTGTCAATTGCAACAACGAGTGTGTTATGTTAACGAGGTCGTGATTGAAAATAGTAATTATTAATCGTTGACTAAGTTACAATATTTCGTTGTCCTAAAAATAAATAACTATAAAATTATATATTATTCATTATAACTATATAATAAATAAGTATTATGCGTCATCACGTCATTATTATTGCTATTACGTGAAACAATCACAAGTCACCTGTTTCTATATTATCTATATTTCATGATCGCATTGTCACATATCATGACGCCTGTTGTCTTGGAATGTTTTATTTGGCGGTTTGGGGCGTTTCTGTCGCCTTTGTTATCGGGGGTTATCGTGGTTATCGGACGAGAAGTTGCCTTAAGAGGATTTCAGAGATGGTAAAACAGCTGATTTGCTCTATGAGATTGATAGTTTTTGTTCCATGGCAACTCCGATTATGTGATAATAACTAGGTCATGAGTGACAATGGTATGGATTAATCACTAAAAAAGCAAGCTGTAATATTGTTGTGTTAGTGCCATGTCTTTGGCAATAGCTGATTATCATGATTATCGTTGATAAAAATGATTATCACTTGCCATTATTACTTGTATTACGTACATTTTTACCTGGACCCACCACACGTCAATCAATAGCATTTATCGGCTAAAGCTCATTGTGCATTCTTAATTATGGTTATTTTTAAAAAGTCATTATAATGTTTAAATACATGCATATTATTCCATATTGCTTTTTTAAATACTTTAGTTATATAAACTTGTATAATATTGGTTTATTCGCCTTCCAGATTGTCTTTTTGTCACTATTACAATAGTAATAGCAGTTATATTATCTTTGCTTTTTTTGTGCGAGAAACATATATCTATCATGTATAGTATCACAAACATGTATAGTTATTTTAATTATTTTAAAACATTTGTACATATATTTACACGATTGTTAATTTTATCATATTATGCACAGCATAATATAATGCTCTGTTTATTTTAAAGGTGACCTATCACCCCGTATATGATATAAATAGGTCTAGGTCACCTTTAATGGAGCATAAGTCCACACAGATTGACCTTCCCGTTGTCAATAAATATATATCTATAAACGCATTTTATTGACACACCATAATGCTGACAGCATAGGTCGTTGTCGCTTTAATGCTCGTAATTGTATTGTATTTATATGGCCTAATATGGCAACTAAGCATCTTTTGAAAATTCTACTGCAATTAACTTCAGCTTTTATGTGGTGTTTATTATTATTCATTGACGACCCTTGAGTTAATTATCGGGTCGGTTGTTTTAATGGACGATAATGAACAATCTTGTCTTTGTCCTGACTTTATTGAATGCACTTGTAATTTACACAGGAATACGATGCCGAACATGAAGCTGAACCTGGTAATCAAAACAAAAATAATTGACAGTAAGTGACAATTCAAAAGAAAATTAGTTTTAGATAACAGGCTTTATAATTAAATAATAAAGGAAAATATTATTATAAAATTATCGAATATTATTTTTAAATAACAGGCTTTATAAATGAATATCGAAGGAAAATATTATTATGAAACAGACACAATACATTTAATAAATGTCATTTATATAAACTCACTTGCTTGTGGATCGACCTGACATATTATATGACATGACATGGCGGAATGACTGTATAAAAATATCTGCATAATAATAAGAATCTAGTTAGTTGGTTAGATAGATGTATTCAAACCATTGACACAGAAACAAAACATGATCAATTGTATAAATACATAACATCATGGGTCAGAATGATAGACTTGGGAGACTAACGATGCAGCTGCAATTTTGAAACTATTTAGAGACGGGGATAAAACTCCTATATTTGATATATTATTCCTCAGTGGTATTGTTCTTAAAGGGTTTTGTAGTATATCTGTAGGGAAGGAAAAAATAACATTTTTTTCTGGTAATAGAATCTGTCTGCTCGAAATAGAGAGATGGATGATTAATTGCAACAATATTATTTTAACTCTGATCCTGCTGAGTTAATTTATTTAAATTTTCAGCCACTTGAAGTTGTGTCTCGCTACCGCGACACACAACTTCAAGTAGCTGAAAATTACTGATATTTGTTTAATTCGAGCACAAACATTTGTAAATCTTGATGTTTAGACACACATTTCATTCCCAATAATTGTAATTTGGTCGATTTATAAAACAGACTAAAAACAACAATAGTCGTGATCAGCAGGATAAGGGTTAACCCTTACAGCGCGGGGATCGACTTTAGTCGTCAAAATCTGACGTCTGTAGACGTCAGATGCTGACGACTAAAGTCGATCCCCACACTGTAAGAGTGAAAATATTTGTAATGGCCATAGATCCATAACATAGGTATTCATATAAATCAGAAAAAGCTAACTAAGACATTTATGATGGTTTCAAATTGAATGAAACCCTTTGATCTCTTTTTTTATAAAACAATTCAGCGTGCTAAGGGTTTAATTAGAGATAGCATGGTCAGGTGAATCTACACGTCTGTCTGTGAATCTATAGGTATTATACATACTCAGCTACTGGCCACTTGACTGTTGTATAGAGGTCTGAACATACTTACTGATCGTGAAATAGCTAGGACTTGAAGTTTAAACTATAGAGTTTTAAAAAGGTAACTATTGAGGTTTATACATGCTGATCGTGAAATAGCTAGGTTATTTATCTTGGGGCGCATTTCGTCCGCCATTTGTCTATTGTTTGAATTTTAGGTGGATGAAAGAAAGAAATTACGATATATGCGTAAATCTAAATGTACTCGGCTGAGTTAGCGGCCTTACATTTAATTGACTACAACTTGGATTTTTTAAAATTATTTTAAAGCATTCAATAATTATACATAGATTCACACCCTTTTCTATTTTATCATATTATGCATGTATAGCATAATTTCCTGTTTGTTTTAATGACGCGTAAGTGTACAGGGATTACCCGTCGTCAATAAATATATATCTATAAAATAATTGTATTGACACAACATAGAGCGTTGTCATTTTAATGCTCGTTAATTTTAGTGTATTTGTATGGCTAAATATGATTTAAGCGTCTCTTTGTCATACTACTGCAACAAACTATAGTGTTTATGTACAGTTTATTATCATTTATTGGCGACTCTTAAGTTGACGATAACGAGCAATCTTGACTTTGACCTTACTTTATTGAGGGCACTTGTAATTTATACAGGAATAAGAAGCCGAACAAGAAACTAAACCTGGTAATCTAAACAGAAATAATTGACTGTAAGTGACAATACCAAAGAAAAGAAATATTATTTCTTAGATAACAGGTTTAATATTTAAATAATCAAGGGAAATATTATTAAAAGACAGACACAATACATTTAATAAATGTCATTTATATAAACTCACTAGCTTGTGCATCGACCTGACATATGATATGACATGACTTGACATGACGGAATGTTAGTTGTAGGCCTATTCAAACCATTGACACAAGACATGATGGATTGTCTAAATACATAACAGCATGGATCAGAATGATACATACTGTACTATTGTATTTGGTATATTATTCATGAGTGGTATTGTTCTTGGAAAGAAACTGAACTTAAAGGAGTCTGTATTACATCTGTAAGGAAAGAAAGAATAACAATTTGTTCTGGTAACAGACTGCGTCTGTTCGAGGTGGGGAGATGGAATAATTGCAACAATATTTTTTAAAATTTTACATAGCAGGGTCAGTTTAAAAGTGGCCTTACATTTGATTGACTACTGAACGACTGAAATGGACAAAGGAAACGTGACTCAAAAACCTTTTATACCTGTCAAAAGCTTCAAATCATAACATTTTGCTGCATAAATTACAGAACTAAGGGATTAGTGGTACAGCTTTAAAATTGATTAAAACATACCTATCTAAATGGGAGCAATATATACAGTTTGGAAACACAACGTTGAACTTGGAAAATATTAGAACAAGTGTACAGCAAAGATCAATTATAAATAGGTACCTCCGCTTCATAATTTATATAAATTATATATTATCGACCACAAGACTTGTACTGATAACTTCCTGCATCGACCAAAACTTGTAAACAACTCGTTCTGCGGTAGCGAATTATTTACGTTTACTGACGCATTGTAGTCTAAATATTTTAATTATCAGTTAAACATGTGGGTGGTCGTACGATAAAATGCATATGGCACTGCTTTTTGGTCGATAAAAGCTCAGATCGGTACTTGTCGCCGATACAGGCACTCGCCTTCGGCTCGGCCTGTATCTGGCGACGCGTACCGATCTGAGCCTTTATCGACCAAAAAGCAGTGCCATATGCAAATCGTATCGCTCAGTACATATATAAAATGTATCGCATATGCTGAAGATACCACGGCGTTACGCATAGGATAAATCTCGAGAAGCTCTAAAAGTCTTAACTGTACGAAAGGCTGAGGCCGAAGACCGAGGCCTTTTCTACAGCTAAGAATGTAGAGCTCCGAGGGTTAAAGCACATCCGACCATAATGAAGATCCCTCATAATGAACAGCTCGGTCACACCTGACTGATTATAGCACCATAGGCCTACCAGGATAATTGGTCTGTACTTGATCAACAATAACCCGGCTTAGAATGTAATCGTCGGGCAAAGAAAAAAATGTAGGCCCAGTTCTATTTTTTATATACATACACGATATAATGATATATGCCCCCCCCCTTTTCTAAAATGCTAGAATCCACCCGTGGTGTTGTTGATTTTCCAAATGACTTGGTTGACCTATACAAACCAACCAACATTTCCTTCCAAAAGCCAAACAGACCATGTTTGTTATTTATTTCAATCCTTATCCTGATACGTTAATTTATGTACATTTTCACCCACCTGAAGTTTTGCCTCGCTACCGCGATCCAGAATGTAAGTGGCTGAAAATTACCCACATTTGTTTGATTTGAGCACAAATATTTGCAAATCTTGATGTTTAGACACCTATTTTATTCACAAAATCGACTAATAAAACATATTAAAAACAAAAATAGGATATGGGTCAACGCTTTCGGCGCGGGGATCGTCTTTATAAATAACCCCTTAGTCTCCATGTTGTACAAAATTACTTCAGCCCTTTGAAGGTAAATAAGCATATCTGATGACATTTTCAGCTCAAAAAAATCTCACGCAACAAACGAGTTAGTAGGGCCTAACCAATGTTAATCCAATGAATGTGTGATGTCTTAAATAGAATAACGAAGTTGTGGAGCGCAATGTTGACCAATATACCTCACATGAACATTTTAATCGATTTGAAGCTGTGGAGCGCAATGTTGATCAACATATCTCATATGAACATTTTCATTCATATTTGTATTAATTTGAACAATTACCACATATATTAAAATGAACGCCACTCTAGCATGACAGAACGAAACACACAAAACATATTTGACAAGTTGTATATTTCCAAAAGTGTACAAATAACAAAATACTCGTATAAGTCATTATACTAACGGTAACAAATTAAGTATACAAATGTGTTCGAAACCTCAATTAATTATGAGACTGTATATAATATCGTTACAAAAACACCAATACATAATCAGATAATGCATGAACACATCTCATTGATTCACACTATACCCACCAAGTTCTATTATTTAAATTTTCACCCATACAAATTTGTGTCTCGCTTTCGCGACCCACACCTTGAAGTGAGTGAACATTACTTGTATTTGTTTAATTTGAGACCAAACATTTACAAATCTTGATGTGTCAAGACACATTTATTTCACAAATACATTAATTTCATCGGTTAATAAACCAAATTAACAACGATTATTGTTGAGACTAGCGGGCTAGGTGGGCGCTATAGTGCAAATGAAATAAGCCACAATTTCTGGCTGTGGCTAAAGGGACATAATTTCACGTCTCTGGTCTCTGTTTTTGGCGAAAAAGGTCCAAATAAGTTTGGCCACAAGGGAAATCTTTTAGTATTTGGCGAAGTGGCTAGCGCTCACCCAGGCGGGGAAAGGGTTGAACAGCTTGCAAACACTCATGACCCAACAAATTCGCGGCGTCGAACTGATGTTGGTTTAACGTTGGCCTATCGTCTGCTACGATGGCCCAGCATCAAAACAACATTGGGTCAACGTTTGTTTTTGTTGGTTATCCCATCACAAAATAAAACCACGCTCATCCTCCAAACTGCAGATCCGCTGTCATTCTCCAAACTGCAGATCCACTGTCATTCTCCAAACTGCAGATCCACTGTCATTCTCCAAACTGCAGATTCACTGTCATTCTCTTCGCTATTTCTGAATCACTCAACACCTGCAAATGCAAAATAAATTCAGCTTTGGTATTCTGTTTAGTGTTGGATCTAGAGGGGGAGGGTGGGGGTTTTCTACCCTAGTTTTTATATATCGGGCCTATGAACTATCCTTTACATGGTGGGGATGATCCTGATTAAGGATCAATTTAGAGTTTCAATTAGAGTTTATTCTGGTCTGATTATTTATTATTTCTACCTGGTTGAATTCATCTTGGCAGATTTGACCTTTCGTGTTTTCTTCTTGGTTGATTTGACCTCCGTTGACCTTCAGATGACCTAGGGTGTGATCCGTCAGTCTGAGGGTGTCTGTGTGTGTTAAACCTGGCACCAGGTGGCGATCAAGTCTGTATAGATCCTCATGATCCAGCCACCCCTTGTTACCTTGATCCAGACTCTCCCAAAGTACTGCCAGCATTTAAAAGTAAAAAGGGATATTTTTAATGAAAAATGAGCTTTGGCAAAAAAAATATATTTAAAGCAGTATGACAAAAAATCAGAGTATAATGTTGGTCAACCGTCTTTGATGATGACCCGATATAGATTCAATGTTGGGTCAGCATCAAAGACGGTGGGCCAACATTACACATGCATTGGTCATGTTGGTTAATGCGTTTGCTGTTTTGCCGGGTGGGTGTATCACATAAATCTAGTTTTTGCTAAGAAATATCAGGTTTGGTGAAAACATTAATTCCAAACGTTATAGTAACCATATTTAAACGTAAATATCATGCAGCATGTTCTTGTTCGCTTTTTAATTTTCGGTCAAAAATAACAATTGTTTTCTTGATATAAAAATACTTTGAGTCATCAATATCAATGAGATTCAAAAATATTGTCTTGGGGTGTCAAATAAGAAAAAACATTTTTTGCAGGGCTCTAAGTAGGGAATTTCAACAAATTGCAGCAAATATGGAATACGAATTAAGCAAATTAAAGTAAATCAGCATATTTAGGCCAAAATGATAAAAAAAAGATTAATGAACCTCACAAAGAATGCTGAGAACCCTACAATCATAACCGTGTTTTTGTTCACATTACCTTTTCGTTTCGCTCGTTACTGTTTGATTTTGTCGGGATGTAAAATAGGAAACTTGGAAGTCTAATTTTTGTTTAGCTTGTAATAATAATTATTTGTCCGTGATACCTTTTCGCTTGTTAATGATTGTGTCATTAGAGCTTAGTACCCCACAAAGCACCAGGAAGTTGACGGGGTGCAGTCGTCCAGTGACCTTGTCAAGGTGATGGTGTGCTATTAGGTGTAGTAAAGGACACTGACGTAACTCTGTCAACTCCGTTATAGTCTGCAATATAACAACATAACCGTAGGCCTATATTTCATCAACAAATTGTACACGTCACTATATTTGGATAGAATGATTTTACATTAGGAAAACCAAGATGTTAGCTTTTTAATTAATTACCATATGTGTATGTATGTACACTTGTACACTTGTACAGACAGACAGATATTTTTTTGACATATATGCAAGTTATTACAGACTTATTTGTCAGAGTAATATATGTATATATGTATATACAAAATAATACAACAAAATTAGAAGCTTAAGTGGCATGGCCATGATAAAACACTGCATATTTAAAAAGAAAAAAAATGATGGCTACTTAAAATAAAATAAAATAGCAATACCAACATATGAAGACAGATTTTTCTCGCACTAAATCAAAGATAAAATAGTAAAAAATACACTCTGGAAAGCGTAGAAACCTAAAGATAATATGCATAATATACTTTCAATGTAAATATGAACAATTTTGAATATCAGCACTGTACATCAATGTATTATAGCTAGGTATCTCTCTAATAATGTGTATACCTTGAATCATGTACGGTTATAATGTGGCAATAAATTTAATTTGATTTGACATAAACAGAATAATTGTCATGAATGCGTTAATCGACTCCTTAGCAACCGAAGTGTCACATGGGTCCTTCATCTAAGAGACACTCCGGCTGCTAGCGGAAGGTTACGCAGGTATGCAATCAGATGGGATGAAATAAACTTATTAAAGTCAAAACTCATTAACTCGCTGACACATATTAGTATAAAACAAGGGAACTATTTATTTTCAATTTGTAATAATCATAAATGTCTTAGTTAGCAGGTTAGCTCTTTCCGATTCATTTGACTATGTCATAGGTCGACGACCAGTATAAATATGTTTACTCTTACAGTGCGGGGATCGACGTTATACGTCAGAATCTACGACTAAATCGATCCCCGCGCTGTAAGGGTCAAAGCGCTAAATACATGGAATAAATATAATTAATTTTTCATCCACCTGGGAGTTGTGTCTCGCTACCGCGACCCACAACTCCAAGTGGATGAAAGCTACCCACACAGTGGTTACCTGTAATGTTACACCGTCCTGTCCTTGCTCGGATTTGTCCAGGGTCGCGTACCTTTTCAAATGCTGATGAATTTGTGCCTCATTAACTGTTTCAACAGAAATAATGTATACAGTAGAAATGTAAAATAAGACATTGACAGATGCCTTATTAAGGTAGGTGGGTCGTTACGATTCGTTGAGCACACATTGTGTACCCACACTCATGCGCAGCATCGCCAATGTTTCAAGGGGTGGAGTCGTCACGAGGTAAATATTATTTTAACATGTTTAAATCTTACAGCGCGGGAATCGACTTAAGACGTCAGATTCTGACGTCTAAAGTCGAACCCCGCACCGAAAAGATGAAATATTTACAGTGGCTATACACCCATAACATTGGTATTACAATGAAGTGGAAAGAGCCAACTAGGGCCTAAGACATTTATGGTAATTTCAAATTGAAAAAAACCTTTGGTCTCCATGGTTGATAGACACATTATCAGCAGTTTGAGAGTTGAATCTTTAACCGCCAAATTATTCAACCTGAATTTTTACCCACTTGAAGTTGTGTCTCGCTGACGCGATCCACAACTTCAAGTGAGTGAAAATTATTCAGATTTGACAAAATGGAGGTCAACTGTTTTCAAATAATGCTGATTGATGGCACATTTTATCTTTAACATGTTTAAAAGGTGGTACTAAATGTGCTAATAAAAAACGCAAGACCGAGTATATGCGGCACCGGCGGTTAAAGGGTTAAGCAATCAGTGACGAAAGTTATTGTGAATGTGTTTGTTCACATGGAAAACACGAAAGGTTGATCCAATGTTGTTTTAATGCTGGATATCCGTGTTCTACGTCGTTCCAACCTTAATACAACATTGGTTCAACGTGTTCCGCTTGTGAAGCTAGCCTATGATTCTTTGTTATCGGTCTACGGGCACTACAAATATATTTACTGGTACAGTGCGAGGATCGACATTAGACGTCAGAATCTGCCGTCTACAGACGTCAGATTCTGACGTCTAAAGTCGATCCCAGCGTTGTAATGGTTAAAAGAACATTGGGTCAACAAGTCGACCCAATATTAAAACAACATTGGTAGAAAGTGTTTTGCTTGTGAAGCTAGCGTATAATCTTACAGGGAGTTTGCTGAGATAGCTGCCCCATCTCTTCCTCTGTCAGTTTCAGCTCCCTGAGGGCGGGGGCCCTGGGGTAGTGGTTAGCACCGCCGCCTTTCACGCCAGAGTTCGGGGTTCGGTTCCCGGTCTCGGCGGTTTGAAAGAAACAAAATTGTTTCTTCCCCATCCACGTGTGAAAGTTAGTATTGTGGGGAGCCTCCGTGACCGAGAGGTAGCGTGCTCGGCCTCAGACCGCCAGGTCTCGAATTTCGATTCCTGTGTCTGGAGCCTATATGTGCACAAAGGTGGCCTAAAGCCCGATTCATTTCATTTCATTTCAGCTCCCTGAAAATACATGATTACAGTGGAATAAACGAATTCTCGCTAATCACGATTCAAATCGTTTTCAATCCGTCTGATTACAAGATCGAACTAATGAAATTTAGAACGAAATGTGTGTTTAAAGATCAAGATTTGCAACTGTTTGGTCTCAAATTAAACAAATACGAATTATTTTCACCCACTGGTAGTTTTGGTGGCGGACATATATATACATACTGTATAGGCTTACACTCACACATTATACACCTAGTATTTTAGGGTAATCATGATAATATGTCAATATATGTGGTTCCGTGGGAATTGAATGTTAATTATTGACACCTGTGTTAAATTTGAATAAAACTGAATACTAAAAAACAATATAGGCTGCCATTTTTTTTTAGCTCTGAAGGTCATTTCCTAGCCTCTGAAGGTCATGACCCTAAAAACACACGAGGACTTTTGCAAAGTGAATTTTGCAAAGAGTCATAAAATGAAGCTTTAAAGCTCATTTCCGGGCTGTTGAAGGTCAAACACACATGTGCATATTCAAACACATTAGCAATTCATAAGAATATAGTCATGTGATATATAAAATTCAAGAATAGTATGTATGATACAATATTATGAAATTTAAAAATAAAGATAAAATCAATATTATATTTTGCTTTTAAAGGTCTTGTCCTCAAAAACCCCAGGGGTATTTTTTAAACGTTTGTAATTCAAAATATTATATAGTCATGTAATATATCAAATTAGAGAAAAATTGACACACGATAGTCAAATTCTTACTAATTTTTTTTCTGAGGCTATAGTATAGGTGTCATTTCCTGGTTGTAGAAGCTCATGACCCTAAATCCACACGGGTTAATTAAAAAAAATCACAATAAAATAGCCATGTCATCTATCTAATCAAAATTTCCTTGCTTTTATGTCAGTCTAAATGATCAGACAGCATATTATTATTCCAAATCATAAAATAAAATGTTGTCATTCAACCCCTTCATGTAGAGCCTCTATGTATACTCATGGGGAGACACCGCAAGTGACGTCACTGCATTATAATGTATTCCTTCATTATCGACCACACAAAGCTTATAATTATGGCTCTTCTAAATGTCGCGAGACGACGCCAAAGCTGCATAATGATTTGATAATATAATTTGGTATTCTTACCATTTTAGAGGCTTTATATGTCTCAACACATCAAGCAAACGTTGATGAAAATAGAATCACTACAGCAAAGAAATCCATCAGTTGGTGGAGTCCTTGACTACAGGTGGACACACTGCTCACAGTGCGGCAGGCATTCACCAGGGGACTTTGGTTTCGGACAAGCTGATAGTTAGTATATTTTCGGACAATAGGCCTACTTTAAACAGTCCCCTAAATTAGCCTACATTACCAAAAAATCTTTTAGGGACAAGCTTTCAAAAATCATGCCACGCGCCACCTTTCTTCAGATCGTGGATTCGCCACTGCTACGCCATATAATGGAGCGTTTATAATTAATGGGAAGAAGGAGTTGATAGGATTTGTGGAAAAGAGCTCTGAAGATATCGCTTCTTCAACTTTGTGTGCTGGCGACCATTTTGGAAGATGGCTTTTCACGGCTTGGTGTCAAAAAGATACAAGGCTAGAAATGATGAAACGGGAATACACAAGATCGTAGGCGAGCACTGTAAGCCCAATGGATTTGTCCTGATGAAATAACAAAAGCGCAAAAGTCTATGCCACGAGAAACAAATTAAAGAAATAACTCACAATAAAATGGTATTTAATTATGCGTGATTCATTGATAGATTTCAAATCGGGCAGTTTAAAGTGGACGTTATAAGTAAGATGACCATAATTATATATAACGCCCAAGTGAAATGATCACAAGTAGAATTATAAAAACACATATAAAAAGACGAACTGGCCTTCTGAATATTAAGCTTGACAAATTGTCTACCTAACGGGCATTCTGACAAACAGGCTTTCTGACAAATGAGCCTTCTGGCTAGGGGGCGTACCCCATTTTAGTACAGCATACATTTAACAGCGAGTGCTAACATTAGCAAGATATTAGTGTTACCCCGAATATATGCGGCACCGGCGGTTAAAGAGTAAAGAACAGTTGAGATAATGCTCTAAGTGCAGGGTGTACTTTTTGTATCGCGATATTGTCACAATATGCAAAAAGCGAGCGACAAAAGGAAGCCCGAAGTAGGGACTATGTCCTACTCTTCTCGAATGAGCTCAAGGTTTCTTTACAGTGCACATAACCATAGACAGAAATGCATGCTCCATGCTTTTGAAAAGTTTAGAGTATACTCTATATACACAACCTGTATGACAAAATCCGATCCGGTCCGGATTCGAAACCAGTACCTCTGAGTTTCGAGCCACATGCAGGCCAAACGAGTCATATTTACGTGCCGATATTTATTGCAAGACTTGACAACGTATACATACCATCCGTATACATACCATCCTAGCAAAACAAGGCCTAAAATAGAGAAAAAGGAAATTTGAAAATAAGGCAACTTCTTCTGTTCCCATTATACACATGTAAATTACGCCCTTCCAGCATATCCCGGAAACCCTCTGTGATCCCCCCCCCCCCCCCTCCCGGCCCAGCAGGATAATCAGTACAACCTTATACAAATAATCCAGCCAGTAAAGTGTCTAACAATTGCAAACGTGTCATTTTTAAAAAGCTTGTTGGCCGCCGTCAAGCTAAGCAATTTCAAGTTGTGTCTCGCTACCTCGACATACAACTTCAAGTGTCAGGTCGGCTAATATAATATGATATAGCTGTGTAATGTTGCTAAAAAGACAGATACAGGTTATTTAATCGTATGCACACTTCAGGACCACGTAGATGCAGTAGCACCACCTGGTGAAAAACATTAAACTAAACCACCAATTACCGGGAATTCTTCGGTCAAAGCTCGAAGCCTACCCAGCAAATAGGAGACGTCGACCCAATGTTGTTTTGATGTTGGTCCACCGTATTCGTCGCTGGCCCAACATTCACTCGACGTTAGCTCGATAGCTGATACGAGACGTCTATAGACGTATTATTCTGACGTATAAAGTCGGTCCCCGCATTCAAAAAGTTAAAGTTTCAACATGATTTTGTCAATTCGGTGTTAGGATAGGCCCCTTACTACAGATAATGACCTGAATAAATTGGCCCGAACGCGATTTCCTAACACCCCCCCCCCCCCCCCCACACACACACACACGCAAACTAGTAAATTGTGTTACTCTTTATCAATCACATGAGTGCGACTGTTTTTTAAGCCTTGGAGATTAAGAAGTTTTATTCAATTTGAAATCATCATAAATATCTTAGTTAGATCTTAAGATTCAGTTGAGTACTTATTCTATGTGTATACGGTTGTCATAAGTATTATCACTCTCATAGTAAAGGTAAAGATGCAGGTTTATAGTCTGATATCAAGTCTGAAGACCTATCATACGACTTTACATTTTACCCCCTGGTCACTGGAACTTTTCATTTGTGTGCCATTTCAACTCCACGGAGAGCATACTGTCCTGCAGCCGTTTCGGCGCATTGAACTTATCGTACACATTGCCATCTCTGTCCTACCAGGTACTCATTTTCACCTGAGTCAAGTGAAACATTTGATGGTGAAGTGCCTTGCCCGAGGACACAACATCTTAACAATATCCCAAGATTGAGAGGGGAGAAACGTGATATTTTCTCTGAAAACTCTGCACCAAGCGGAATTCGAAACCGCACGGCCGGCAGCGACATCGGCAGAGCGCCACGCTCTAGCTATTGCACCATGTCCCTCTCTCTTTAAGAACTGCAGCGGGTAAATGTTTCATGTCTGAGTGTTGGGATCGACTTTAGCGCTGATCGGGTAAGCGGAGCGAGTCGCCTGAAACACGGCTAGGATCGACTTTAGATGTCAATAAAGTTGATCCCTAAGCCGTAAGGGTTTACGGTACAGGGAAGTACATTGTTCATATGAAATCATCACGAAACAAAACAAAGAATATGTTTACCCAGACCGTTTTACAAAAGGGTTTCGAAATGATCTCACGCTTATCTGCAATCACCCCCTCCCAATCCACGAGGTCACATCTCGTCCCCCTCTACCAACTGGTCACACAATAACCTGAGAAAGGGGTCCAGGTTCGCCTTCTAGCCCTCACCTATTCCCCCCCCCCCCCCCCTCGTCGAAACAGTTAAATATTGCACGTCGCTGTTCATCATTTTACTTGGGATAAGCACGGCATGCTCCACGAATGTTGTATTAATGTCGTGTCAGCGTCGCAAACGTTGGCCCAACATTAACACAACATTCAGTTACCATGTCTTAGGATCCTATACCCCCCCCCTCTACACACACACACTCACGTAACCAGTAATCTTTGTTTCTCGTTTTCAATCACTTTTGATATACGACTGGTACACTACACTCCAGACAGCGTCCCCTCACACTGGGAGTACTTGCCGGCTGCATGCTACAGTAGGCCTTTATTTATTGTCAAATTAGTACTTTTTTCTTTAAATATTTTCGTTGAATGATTTGTGTGAACGGAAGTGGTGGTACTAAAGTCTGTTTCACCAAATCTTGGGAGCAGCCTGTTCACCTTTTTTTCAATCGATTTTCCAATTTTTTTGACAAAATTTTTCATAGATCATTTTTCATCTTTCCCCGAAAACGCTGAGAATTAGTGGAATTTTGTTTATTATTTTGTAAGTTAGACCATTTGGCATGTAATAATATTCTTGGTTTACGGTAATGATGAAATAAGAGCTGTCATTTCGTAATTTTATTAGATACTAAATGTTTCAACTTCGACAATAGACAACAAAATTCCACAAAATTTTCTAAGATATTGGGGTAAGATAAACAAATGATCTGAGACAAATTTTGTTACAAAGTTGTAAACAGTAACAGAGCAATTTAAAAAAGCCAAACCCTGGTGCTGGTGAAACAGAGTGTAGATGCAGTAGAGTGTCTGGGTTGTAAATAGATCTTTATGTTAAGAAGTGCTTAGCCTTCTGTATCTGTATCTGTATATTACGTGGCAGTACGCACTATTGTGTGATCGCGCCACGGGAGTAACTTAGCAAGGCCTGTTATCATTCATGATATAATTCATAGCCTTATGTGCGTGCCAAGTATCCCATATTGTGGAGGTTCTGGGGTCTCGCCGGAAGGAAACTGCGCCTACATCCATTAAGGTTCTTTTACGTCCAACTCAAAGTCAGTCAGACGAGCCATCTGATTTACGTGGTTCTCTGAGACCCATGACAAGACATCGCTGCACGCATGTCCTAGTGTATACAGCACCTGGCAGTCCCAGGCGGTCACCAATTCAATTATGAACCGGGCACGACGTTGCTTAATGATGAAATAATGCACACTGAAGGGAATTATTATAATGGCCGCAGACCCATAGCTATAATAGAAAAAATATGGGGAATACGCATTGGCCTACTTTGAGGATATTCGAATCTATACGAATACGAATCTATATACGAATCTATCGTAATTGAGTCCTTTTGTCGACTTAAAATACATAAAATATGCACATGTGTTCCAAGATTTTACATAGAAAAAACGCGATTTCATTGTTAGCATGGTAAACCACGAAATTGGCCGAGACGGTTAGAGATTCAATAATATTTATCCAACTTTTAGAAAAAAATTGAATTCAATAGTTTCAAAAAGCTTTAACCCTTCCAACCCTGAATTTACCATTGTCATCTTCATCCACTACAAGCCGCAAATTGCTACCGCAATTCTCGACTTGTAGTGGATGAAGATGATTTTATGTGGTTTAAAAATTAAAGAAAATTACCACGTACTGGTAAACCAGTTTCATGAGAATTTTCGGTCTAAAACCTTAGTTGTAGGAAAATTAAGTCTGAATTCAAGGATGTAAAATGATGCTTTAATGCATCGTGGGGGCTCAAAAGCTTCAATATGGTATTCATGAAACACAAATACGGATTCAAATATCAGGGTCATTGAGGGGAAAGAAATGTCAAATGTCAACTGAGTCAAAGTCTAGTCATACTCTTGATGAGTCATTAAAAACTCTAAACTATATGATCAATAACTTTGGAGACACAATATGCTACATGCGTATTTTTCACAGAGCGCTAGACGGATAGCCCCATGGACGACAATAAGGGTCAACCCTTTAACCGCCGGTGTCGCATATATTCGGGTTTTCATTTTTTATTAGCACATTAACTATCACCTTTTAAACATGTTAAAGATAAAATATGACATCAATCACTAATATTTGAAAACAGTTGACTTCCATTTTGTCAAATCTGAATAATTTTCACTCACTTGAAGTTGTGGATCGCGTCGGCGAGACACAACTTCAAGTGAGTGAAAATTCCGATTTTTTAATTTGGCTGTTAAAGGGTTAAGTCAAATTAGGCTGAGATGCATAACTGTTTGGTGCAAGTCGTTTTTGCTTTTGTCCCCAGGATAATATTTAAAGGAAAAAATAAAATATGTAGGCTACTTGTGACACCTGGTGAAAAATATTAAACTAAATTATCAATACTGCAGTGCAGTAGCTATTTACTTTACAAGTATAAGCACATATTGCCTTTTTTGCAGAGCAGAATATCAACAGGAAGTCACTGTTTAAATCATTTGGGTTCGGTGCGCAGACAGGATAGTAAAACCCTTAGTCTTGTATATAAATTTGTGGCCAAAAATATACCTTTGAATATACAAATTTTGCCGAAAATAACTAGGCCCTATACAGTTTAGGGCGAAAACATACCATTTAGTAGGCCTATACATATTTGGACAATAACACATCCTTTCTTAATAGACGCAATGCTCGGGATAGCCTAAACGTTTTAACAAACTATCTGTCACTGTCTAAAAACATAAAAACCCTGCGTTTTGCACAGCACACTCATCTAGGCCTAATGTTCAAAACACACAGCAGTTATTGTATTGACCCTTGAATATGCAGTAGGCCTACGTGTAAGTTTCATTCCCTTAGATATACCAAAATTATCAACTCTTGAAAATACAGAAATCAGTACAGCTCTAAGACACCATGTACACGGGAAGTTATCCTGGTCCATTTTAGTCATAATTTATATGTGCACAAAAGTGTACCAATACCCCAGTCATTCGTTCACTTGTTCACCATTTATTCTCACTCTCCCCTATGATTATAAACAAATTCCTGAAACATTATTCAATAAAAAAACACTTTTTTAATTATTACATAAACATTATCTTCAATGTAAGGAAATACCAGAGGCAGCTACTAAAATTACAAAGTAAACTTCAGTTCGCAAAATAAATATGTTTTTTTAATGACAATATATAAAGATAGTGTAGAAGTTTAAACAATCTGTGATTCAAACGTCAATATCACATTTTTGAACCTCCACTTTTTAAATTCTAGCAGTCGAAGAAGGTAATATGACGAAACTTATTAAACTGTTATGCTTACCACTCCGAAAACACGTACCTTGATTTACTTTATGTTACTAGCATGTGCACCATATTATATTCACCTACTTCATTTATCTGATATAAAAATACAAAACAGAATATTTTATTATATTGCAGATTGTATTATCGGAACTATCCTTTCTCTAAATATATATCGAAAAAGAAGATAATTAAAAACAAAGTATGTTTATGGTGTTTCTGAGAGTGGTGCGTAATTTGGATTTACGTTTGGCACATGTGCTGCCATTACATATTATAACTAAATCTCTATGTCCATCATGTATTATTTGTTAGTGTAATACTGAGGTATCATCGGATTAAATGTACCGAGAACAGTTTTCATGAGTTTATTGAGATAAGGTATATAACATTATTATGTGATAAAATATCAATTTAAGGATATAATGATTTTACACAATCATGATCATTGCTATAACAGCTCTTTAAAGATTAGATAATAATTGTATTTCATATTTGATTGACTCATTTAATTCTCATTCAAATTGCATATGTACCGTACATTTATTTATTATGAATAATATTCGTGGAAAGCGTAGAAACCTAAAATACATACAAGTGCATAATTATGCTACAGTAAATGGAGTATGCAATAAGAAAATGGTGGAAAATATATGATATTTTAAAAACAAACGATAAGATATGCATATGGCACTGTTTTTTGGTCGATAAAGGCTCAGATCGGTACGCGTCGCCAGATACAGGCCGAACCGAAGGCGAGTGCCTGTATCGGCGACAAGTACTGATCTCAGCCTTTATCGACCAAAAAGCAGTGCCATATGCATTTATCGTACGACCACCAACATGTTTAACTGATAATTAAAATATTTAGACTACAATGCGTCAGTAAACGTAAATAATTTGCAACCGCAGAACGAATTGTTGACAAGTTTTGGTCGATACAGGAAGTTATCAGTCCAAGTCTCGTGATCGATAACACCTGTGGGGGTACGATAATATAATGTAAGTACAATAAATGTGGCAATCCGCGAAACAGGTAGCTCTGGGCCATGTGACCATGCAAACACAGTCGCTAAGAGCGCGGAGATTCCCTGATATTGACTATTGATGCAAACCTAACAAGGTAATAACAGTACTAATGGCGGATAATAATTAATGGTGCCATTCTTACAGGACATGGCCCTCGCACAAAAAAACAAACAAACATTACAGCTTATTTTAATTCACTATGCGACATATGAGCCTACACTAAATATACAAGCTGATAGTTAGCATATTTTCGGACAACACTTTAAACAGTCCCCTAAATAAGCCTAAATTAGCGAAAAAGCCTTTGGGGCAAGCCTTCAAAAGCTTGCCCCGGCGCCCCCTTTCTTCAGATCGTGGATTCGCCACCGCTACGCTATATAATGGAACGTTTATAATTAATGGGGAGAGGGGGTTAAAAGGCTTTTGTGGAAAATAGTTAAGAAGATCGCTTCTTCAACTTTGTGTGCTGGAGGCCATTTTGGAAGATGGCTTTTCACGGCTTGGTGTCAAAAAGATATACGGCTAGAATATCCCAGCTGCATAGATCATATGTGAAAAAAAATAAGTAGGCCGAAATCTAAGAAATGCACAATCCTCCCTCCCTCGGATTGGTTTTTACCCTCCCTCCCTCGGATTGGTTTTTATCCTCCCTCCCTCGGATTGGTTTTTATCCTCCCTCCCTCGGATTGGTTTTTATCCTCCCTCCCTCGGATTGGTTTTTACCCTCCCTCCCTCGGATTGGTTTTTACCCTCCCTCCCTCGGATTGGTTTTTATCCTCCCTCCCTCGGATTGTTTTTTACCCTCCCTCCCTCGGATTGGTTTTTACCCTCCCTCCTACGAATTGGTTTCCACCCTCCCTCCCTCGGATTGGTTTTTACCCTCCCTCCCTCGGATTGGTTTCCACCCTCCCTCCCTCGGATTGGTTTTTATCCTCCCTCCCTCGGATTGGTTTTTACCCTCCCTCCCTCGGATTGGTTTTTACCCTCCCTCCCTCGGATTGGTTTTTATCCTCCCTCCCTCGGATTGGTTTTTACCCTCCCTCCTACGGATTGGTTTTCACCCTCCCTTCCTCGGATTGGTTTTCACCCTCCCTCCCTCGGATTGGTTTTTACCCTCCCTCCCTCGGATTGGTTTTCACCCTCCCTCCCTCGGATTGGTTTTTACCCTCCCTCCCTCGGATTGGTTTTTATCCTCCCTCCCTCGGATTGGTTTTTATCCTCCCTCCCTCGGATTGGTTTTCACTCTCCCTCCCTCGGATTGGTTTTTACCCTCCCTCCCTCGGATTGGTTTTTATCCTCCCTCCCTCGGATTGGTTTTTATCCTCCCTCCCTCGGATTGGTTTTTACCCTCCCTCCCTCGGATTGGTTTTTACCCTCCCTTCCTCGGATTGGTTTTTACCCTCCCTCCCTCGGATTGGTTTTTACCCTCCCTTCCTCGGATTGGTTTTTATCCTCCCTCCCTCGGATTGGTTTTTACCCTCCCTCCCTCGGATTGGTTTTTACCCTCCCTCCCTCGGATTGGTTTTTAGCCCTTAAAGCGCTGAATTTTTTTATAAAAACCTTGAAGGCCAAAGGGTTATTTCCAATTTAAAATCATCATAAATGCCTTCGTTAGCTCTTGCTGATTCATTTGAATACCTATGTTATGGGTCCACGACCATTAGAAATATTTTTATTCTTACAGTGTGGGGATCGACTTTAGACGTCAGAATCTGACGTCTGAAGACGTCAGATTCTGACGATTAAAGTCGATCCCCGCACTGTAAGGGTTAAACTACTTTTTTATTTATTGTAAACTACTCCAAGAAAAAAAATTATCAATCTTCGAAAAATGACGCACACCATGTTTTCAATCAGAAATACATAGAGAACCATCACATCAAATTTAAATCAGATTCAACCAACAGTTCAAAAGATATTGCGCTCATTAGTTTTTGCGGCAAACAGATAAAAATACCCCATAATTAACTAAAGTGCGGTGAAAAAAGGTTTTAAACATAGAAAGACGAATGCAATGAAATCCCCCTAATAAAATACCCCCCCCCCCCCTCTACTATGTGTATATATATTGATAAACAAAAAAGATACGGCATGTTTATGAAACAAGGCTATATAACAGGTGGTGGGACAGTATTAAACTGGTATAGGACGAAATGTTTGTAAAGAAACTGTGTTCAAATCAGCTCAATTTGTTCAATTTCATAATTCTAAAAATAACTGAAAATATTCTAATCATGCTTATTGTTACGTCTAGAAGACAATAATATATAACTGTACAGTGGAGACCGCCTCACAAAGCGGACCATCCTGGTATACGGACCACATTTAGCCAGTCCCAATTTTTTCCCCATTCACATAATGTATTATCAGATTCAGAACCAACCTGCGATTCGGGACACGGACCACCCTTTTTTAGTCCCAAATCATAAAAGGATTAAAAAAAACTGATTCCCCCAAAAAGCAAAACAAATTCTTCCCACTTTTACAGTCCAATGGTAGAGATATATGCATCAACTAAGGGACCAGTTGTGGCTGGATTCACTAATGGGACCAGCTGTAGCTGCATCCACTGATGGGACAAGCTGTGGCTCCATCTACTAATAGGACCAGCTGTGACTGGATCTACTAATGATGTGACCAGTTGTCGCGGGATCCACTAATGGGATCAGCACTGCAGGATCCCCTAAGGGACCAGCACTGGGCGGCATAATTCACTAAGTGGACCAGCCGTGGTTGGATCTAATAAAGGGAATAGCTCTGGTTGAATCTACCAAAGGGACCAGCTGGCTGGATCCACTAAGAGGACCAGAGCTGGCTGGATCCACAAAAGTGGTCAGCGCTGACTGGATCCACTAAGCTCAGACTGGATGACGTAAAGAGATAAATGTTATTTCAACATTTAAACATTGTCATCAGTGCGAATTGCAATCACTCGCCATATCACGTCATGACCCTTCCTTGAGTCGCGCCTCTTCGGTTGGTTGCGCTCTCAACGGGGTAGTGTTTTAGCTCCTACGACTGTCTTTCTTTGTTAATACAGTTCAACATAATTTGTAGAACGCGAACTTCTGATCACAGCTTAGTGTGAAAGTTTCTATTGCCAAGATAATTTAGGTCAACTTCTTATATTTATAATTTGCTAAAGTATGGGAAATTATATTAGCACTGTTTTAGCAGTAGTTGAACTGGTGGTCTATAGGAGCCACAATGTTAAGCAAAGACGCTTTTGATTTTCCACTAGCTGACAAAAATATCATTCGGCGTGCAGCAATCTTTTACGCAGGATATGCAAGGTCTATGTGTGTTTAATACAGTGAGGCCCAGCGCATAAATAGATGCTGAAATAGAAAACAATGAATACAAGCGATATAAAAAAACAGATTGTCATATGTATAACATAATCATATTTCGAGAAAATTATAATTCGTTTGGTTGTTTTGTGTCAACTTGACTTGTCATGTATGAGAGGCCCTAGCGTACAGAAGGATTATCACCTGTATAGCGTGATTACACCTTTGGGATACCAGAAGATTAACAAAGTGTTATATAAAATCATAGTGAAACAAAGCATTACATTCCGTCATGATTTTCTGTATTAGTTTCGCATATTTAACGGAATAATTGATCACCCTAAACAAATAGCACACTAGGAATGTAATGGAAGACATATTTGTTTACTCCGTGTTGATCGTAATGACTCCGTGTATGACTCCGCGTATGGCACTGCTAAGAGAACTAGGGAAACAGTTATTCCAGAGCTCTTAATTGATAACGAGAAAATTTGTTTTGTTAATGAATTTAATTTTCTGGGACTTACAATTACTAAACATTTGAGTTGGAAAAAACATATTGATAAAATATCGAATAAAATAAGCAAAATAATCGGTGTGCTAAATAAATTGAAGTTCATCATACCAGATCAGATTTTACTTACTATATACAACTCGTTAATTTTACCTCATTTAAATTATTGTATACTGGCCTGGGAATATGATTCAAAGCGATTATATAAACTTCAAAAGAAAGCCCTACGAATAATAAATAAGAGTCCTTATTTGGCCCATACTGATCCCATGTTTATAAAATATAATGTACTGAAAGTGAAAGATATTCTGGAACAAAATCATCTAAAATTTCTTTTTAAATTAGTACATCGTTCATTACCTAATTATTTTTATCATTTTGTATCTGCTACTGGTTCTGATGCTCACACACATAACACTCGCGATCGTCACAATATTCGAACACCAGTATTGTTAATACCTTTAATCTTTCTCCTAGTATCATTCTTGATAAAATATATACACATTCTTTTGCTGGTTTTTGTCAATATGTTAAAAAATATTATCTTGCCAAGTATGATTCTACCTGCATTATTCAAAATTGTCTTGTATGTCAACAAATTAATACCGAATTTTCTCACCTTCACTCATTTATTTCACACTTGAGAATATCTTTACAGCTAGTCTTTTTCTGTTTATTTCGTATTCACACATCAATTTTTTTCTACATTTAACAGTGTTTAAATGTTACTCGTATGTTATATTATTGTGTCTTTTTTTTGTTTGCTTGTTTCACTTCTACTGCCGCACTGATAATAATTATATATATTCATTTTCACTACAA
The DNA here is from genome assembly GCA_964017125.1 of Flabesymbios commensalis. NCBI lineage: Eukaryota > Metazoa > Annelida > Polychaeta > Terebellida > Flabelligeridae > Flabesymbios > Flabesymbios commensalis. Next base: position 1,552,990 of record OZ024907.1, on the reverse strand, counting down.
TAATTTAGGTAGCTATCATGTGAGCGACTTTAAAAGTCTTAATGATGGTCTCCTGCTAAATTAATTATATATGCTTCTATTTATTATATACTGTGTTTATATGGCAAATAAATGTTATGTTATGTTATGTTACATACTTTTTACAGAAATAAATATACGTATAGGCTAGTATTCTTTTCATATATATTTTTTACATGCACTTGATGAAACCTTTTTTTAATTGTGTGTTTTTTTTATTATGATGTTATTTTGCTGTTATATTCAATACATTAGTTTAATAATTGACCTTGATGTCAACACTTAACAAGGCATATATATAAACAGACTGACCGGCATCTCCATTCAAAATTGGCTGTTTTTCACAAATCTCCAAAACGGGACTACTTTCTGTCAGTCCCATGGGTGGTCTACTGTATATAAGACATTACGATAAATACACAAATAAATAGATAACCAGGTAAAATAATCAATAAATGCTTTCTCGAGTGTTATGCGCATAGATATAGACATTATGTATCTAAATTATGCCGAATATTATTCTCATTACATTTCCTCAATTATATCTTTCGACTAATTTTGTGCACACATGCGATTGTATTTTTGTTATATTATTGTTATGCATTAACTACGTGCAATAACTACTAACTGTTCTTTAATTTATTAATGTATATTATTATGATGAGTTGTTGTAATCTATTTATTTAAATTTTCTCCCACTTGGAGATGTTTATCGCTTACTCATTTTGTTCAATTTGAGGACAAATCTTTGCATATGTGGATGTTGAGACACACATTTCATTCACAATAACAGTGATTTGATCGACTAATAAAACTGACTAAAAGAACAATAGTCGTGATCAGCAGGAGAAGGGTCAAAAATGCTCCCGCACAATAAAAAACTCAGCGAATTTTTCAAAATCAGCTGATTGGCTTCATAATACGTCAGTGCGTTAGGTGAAATTAATTAACCCTTTGCTTGCTTATCACGACAATAGTCGTTTTAAATCCGTTTTATTAGCCGATTAAACTACTGTTATTAGGAATGAAATCACTGTTTAATCATCTAGATGTGTTAAAGTTTGGTTTAAATTAAAGGAATATGAGTAATTTATAAAAAATCGATTAAAACGTATTTTGAGACCCTAAATAAGGGTTGAATCGATCGCGTGTCGCCGGCGGAACGCCATCTTACGGTTCAGCGCCCGTATTCTCGTACAAGTTACGATATATCGTAGGCTTCTGATTGGTCGAGAGACGTTTATGCAATGCTGTGTTAATGTTGGTTCACCTTCTGCGACGGTGGCCCAACGTTAACACAGCATTGTATGAACGTATCTCGAACAATCAAAAGCCTACGATATATCGCAACTTGTACGAGAATACGGCACCTATATATAGAATACTTGCTAACCCGTAGCACTTAGTGGAGAGTGGCGTTTGCTCACTAGGTGAGTGAGTCAGTGAGTGAGCATGGTTATCAGGCAGGTTGTCTGGTTATTGCCACTGTGATATTTTGATCTTTAGAAATCCCCGCCCTTTGCAGTATACATTCTCAGTTATTCGGTTAGGATATGTTCATCCATCCATGACCGACCTCTACATGTTATATAGATGAGTAAACCGACGTCACGACTCGCTTCTAAGGCCACTGTGTTTTATTTCTCTGTTTTAGATCCCCAAAAAATATAAAATCTAATGAGGGAGGGCGGTAAAAAAAACATTTAGGAAAGAAAAACCTTTTACTTATTTTTGAAACAGGTAATGAGGGCGACCAAATAAAAAAAAATTGGACAAATCTCTTGGAAAGTTAATGAGGGCGACCAAATAAAAAACCTTTGACCTATTAAAAAAAAAAATGAGGGCGAGTAAAAAATCAAACAAAAAAACATAGCCGAAAAAATGTATCTCTTGAAATTAACTTGGTTTTTTTCGGAAAGTCTTTTTATCGCCCTAAATTAACAGTTTTTTCGGAAATCGGCAACAGACCAATGCGCGCGCTGGGCGATAAAAACACATGTTTTTTTGATAATGCGAGGCCGAAATCTAAGGCGCGCCCTCATCTAAAACAGAGAAAAAACATAGTGGCCTAAGGCCTATCATCGCTACATATTATACAGCGTGTCAAGCTGCGAAATTACCTGGGAGCTACACAATAATTATTGACTGCACACCAGGAAATAGAAAATACCACGCTTATACAGAGGTATGTGAACATTAATATCAGGGTAGTAGAAGAGTTAACAAGTGAAGTGATTTACGTATATTTTACATTATCTCGCCTATTTGATAATACTTTGGTGGCCGCTGAGCGTATCGTTTAACACCCAGTAACATGGAATCTATAATATCTACGCGGCTGTATACCATGTTCCTTCACGCACTAAAACACATGAAATGAAGCGGGCTTTAGGCCACTTTTGTGCACATACAGGCTACATTGGGCCAGGAGAACCTCCTGAGGATGGTGAGATGAAACTGCCCTCCAGACACAGGATTCAAAATTCAAACCCTGGAGGTCTGAAGCCGGGCACGTTACCTCTCGGTCACGAAGGCTCCCCGCAATACTGAGTCTATGGCTGTCACTATTGTGTACAGAGTATAGTATGTTCCTTCGCGCACAGAAAGACGAAAATCACAATTCGTCTAGAAATATTTATTGTAATAACAATATTTCTTTTCTGGAGCATGCCTTCATTGATGGCGATCCTAGACGCTCATTTATTATTGGTGATGACCCCCCCCCCCCTCCAACGCTACGGCCGTGTCCTAACCACCATGCGCGAATCAACAGGAGTCAACCGGAACTAACCCAGCTGAAGAATATATCAAAATGAAGCTACATTTGGCTGGGATTTTAAATAATAATAATAATAATATTACTAACAATAACAATACCAATAAAAACAATAACAATAACAATAATAATAATAATAATAATAATAGTAAAAATAATAATAATAATAATAAACTTCTATAACGCCTGAATACTCAAATGACTATAATTTTGTAAAGATATATTTTGATTTCTTAGAATTCGCATCAAATTATTTAATTCCACCAGGAATCTAATATATTGACTAATTGTTCAATATTGTCACATAGCATCATGTATACCTCTACGTCGTCAGGCAGCCAACGTCATCCAACACGTCATGTATTTCATTTCATTCTTTCAGCTCTGAATTCACTTTTTTGTATTTAAAGAAACATTTCGCATCGTTTTAAATATTGTCTGCAGACTGTTGTCCTTGGACATATTCTTTAAACTAGAATGTTTTTTTTGTCTCAGGGAATATACTAATTTGCATTATGTGTCAAAATATCATAAATCTACTTGGAATTTCTTTATTGAAATTTGATAAAAATACATATGATTAAATACATATGATAAAAATTCAGTATTCCACGGCAAGTTTTTAAAAGTAGTTCGAAAAGAGTGTTGGATTATTAATGTTAAAGATATGTGGCGCGATATAAATGCTTTAACCCTTACAGCGCGGGGATCGACTTTAGACGTCAGAATATGACGTCTGTAGACGTCAGATTATGACGTTTAAAGTCGATCCCTGCACTGTAAATGTAAAATATTTATAATGACCGTAGACCCATAAAATAGGTGTTCAAATGAATCAGCAAGAACTAACTAAGAAATCTATGATGATTTCAAATAAAAAAAAAACCTTGGTCTCCAAGGTTTTCCAGCTTTAAGGATTAATATTTCTATATTTTACAGATTGAATACATCTTCAATCTCACAGCCCGAAATGGCCTCTGATAATAAGGTGTTGGACATGGTACAAGAAATCCTGAATTGCAGTATCTGTATGGAAGAAGCAGAAGATCCTAGAGCCCTGCAATGTCAACATACGTATTGCTTCAAGTGTCTGCAAAAGTACGTGAATACGAAGGATGTAAAGGTTGAAATAATATGTCCACTTTGTTCTAAACATTGTTCTCTTCCGAGCGGAAAGGTAGAAGAATTGCCAACCAGTTTCTTGTACAACCAGCTTAAAGATGCCAACAGGCGCGCCGCTGCAGTTGCTGGTGGAATAGAAGAAATTGCAAGTGAAAAAAGACCAGAAATCATGTGTTCTTCTGCCGATTGCAACAAGCCAGCCGTATCATATTGTGAGATGTGTAGATATGTATGCACTGAGTGTAAAGATGATCATCAAACTGTACGAGCTATGAAGTCACATGTGATTCAAACATTGCAACAGGCGGCTGAGATTCAGAAAAATTCGTTGCCTGCTTGTCCCAAACATGCAACTAAATGTTTGGAGCTATACTGTGAGACATGTAGCTTACCTATCTGTGCTATGTGTTATCCTGTGTATCATGCTTCTCATACATGTGTGGAACTCACAACTAAGGCAGATGCAGCAGAGAAAGAGTTAGGTCAAATGATTGGCACAATAAAAAATCATCTTGGAAAATCAGATCAAATGATGCAATCCACAGAGCGGCATTTGATAAAGCTACGTGACTCAGCAGAATGTATGAAAGATAAAGTCAACAAGAGAGCCAATGAAATACGCAATGAAATAACAAGACGTCAAGATATGATCTCACAAGACGTGGACAAACATTACAAAAAAGCTGAGAAAATAGTGCAAGGCGAATTCGACAAAATCAACGTTGTGAAAATGTCTTTAAAAAGTCTGCAATTTTGCAGCAATCAGCTGTATGCTTACGGGAGACCTTGTGACTATGTTACCAAGCTGAAACCTATCACCGACAGATTGAAAGAAAATAACCCTGCTGATTTACAACTCGATCTACAAGACTTTGATTCCACAGAATCTGAGAAAAAACTACACGATTTTAAGGTACCAACGTTCAATGTTATGTTGATCTATATTTTGTTCAACGTATATTACATTACATTATAGCACAAAATTGTTTTTTCGTTGTTGGCATTTAGCAATCTCATTACTTATTTATCAATTGCACGAGTAAACATATTCGTATATTAAACATGTTGAATATTATTTTTTTCAGTTATACGAAGAATTACATCGCTTGGTTCTGAATACATGTTTAGAATTAAAACACCACACAGAAGAAGTTAAATTTCACGATGTCAAACAACAGAAGGTTCCTTATTATCATAAACTTACATTAAATTATTGAGTGTAATTTATAAATCCATACATCAAGTGAAATGTGCAATGCACATGGACTATTGTAAAATCACATACTCTATTTACTGATCAGTCTGCTTCTATAAATATTAAGTAATAGACTAGGATAGGATTTTGAATATTTTGAAACAAAGCCCAGAAAAAAAATTAATGCATTTTTCTCGTAGAAGCAGGGTGCGCTGAGTCTGAAAATGCCTGTTACCAAGCTGAAATTCTAGTCTTTCGTAGTGATTTTTTTAATTTAAAACACCCAGTCGATAATGATTAAATTACCCACCGTAAATATGCTGGCGGCGCCCATTTTAAAAATAGGTTTAATTGTACCACGTGGGACTATTTTTTCAGCCTGGTAACAGTATCTGACGTCTGTAGATGTCAGATTCTGACGTCAAAAGTCGATCACCGCACTGCAAGAGATTATGATTGCATGCTACTAAGCTAACCTGCATGTCTGCATGCTTTACCTTGGTAATTTGTTTGTTATTTTACACCGCAGTCCCAGGAAAAGTTAGAGGACAATCTTCGTGACTCGCGTTTGGCTTTGGAAAAAACGAAAGCTGAGTGTGAAGATATGAAGAATGATTACAAAAAGGTGACTGTTGTCAATTTAACCGGAATGCATAAAATACAATTCACTATTATTAATAACAGCGACAGTTTCCCCTGAGAGAATAACTTGTGTTTTGTTTTTCACTGCACGTTAAGAACTATTTTATTTTCTCAATAAAAAAAAAATTCTATCATGACTCATTTCTCTACCAATTCTAAATGATCTTTAACATTTTAACCGCCAAATTATTCAATTTGAATTTTCCCTCACTTGAAGTTGTGTCTCGCTGACGCGATCCACAGCTTCAAGTGAGAATTAGATTTGACAAAATGGAGGTCAACTCTTTTCAAATCTTGCAGGTTGATGTCACATAATATCTTCAACATATTTAAAATGCGGTACTTAATGTGCTAATAAAAAATGAAAACCCGAATATATGATGTTTAAGCACACATTCAGTTTTCAATAACAGTGATTTAGTCGCTGATAAAACGGATTAAAACGACCATAGTCGTGATTAGCCGGCAGAGTATTTATGTATCATTGTCGCAAAGTTGCGCAGTAAGTACAAATACTTGTAAATGACATAAAGGATGTCTTCCTCAGCAGACGGGCGGGGGCCCTAGAGTAGTGGTTAGCACCGCTGCCTTTCACGCTAGAGTTAGGGGTTCGGTTCCCGGTCTCGGCGGTTTGAAAGAGACAAAGATGTTTCTTCCCCATCCACGTGTAAAACTCAGTATTGTGGGGAACCTCTGTGACCGAGAGGTAGCGTGCTCGGCCTCAGACCGCCAGGGCTCGAATTTCGAATCCTGTGTCTGGAGGACAGTGTCATCTCATTCATCTCACCATCCTCAGGTGGTTCTCCTGGCCCAGCTCAGCCTATATGTGCACAAAGGTGGCCTAAAGCCCAATTCATCTCATTTCATTTTCCTCAACAGACAGTAAGAGACTTGTCATTTAAACTGAGGTGGATGGAGCATGATTTCGAGGACCTAAAAGTGCAACGTGAAAAAGTGAGATTAACTTCCAATATATTTTCTGTTAGGAATAACTAGTTCCTATAAAACGAAGAAGCCTATTATATACATTAACATTAATATTATGAAGTAAGACTTGCTTTACTGGAAGACGTAGAGCCTTATTGAATGTCTATGTTTTTTATGATGGATCAGCATGCCTAATAGTGTGTATAACTTTTTTACAGGCAAACAAATTGGCTGGAGATCTAAGAGAAGAAATTAATAAGGTAAAATGAGTGAGTGAGTGAGTGAGTGAGTGAGTGAGTGAGTGAGTGAGTGAGTGAGTGAGTGAGTGAGAGTGAGTGAGTGAGTGAGTGAGTGAGTGAGTGAGTGAGTGAGAGTGAGTGAGAGTGAGTGAGTGAGTGAGTGAGTGAGTGAGTGAGTGAGTGAGTGAGTGAGTGAGTGAGTGAGTGAGTGAGTGAGTGAGTGAGTGAGAGAGAGAGAGAGTGAGTGAGTGAGTGAGTGAGTGAGTGAGTGAGTGTGTGAGTGAGTGAGTGAGTGAGTGAGTGAGTGAGTGAGTGAGTGAGTGAGTGAGTGAGTGAGTGAGTGAGTGAGTGAGAGTGAGTGAGTGAGTGAGTGAGTGAGTGAGTGAGTGAGTGAGTGAGTGAGTGAGTGAGTGAGTGAGTGAGTGAGTGAGTGAGTGAGTGAGTGAGTGAGTGAGTGAGTGAGTGAGTGAGTGAGTGAGTGAGTGAGTGAGTGAGTGAGTGAGTGAGTGAGTGAGTGAGTGAGTGAGTGAGTGAGTGAGTGAGTGAGTGAGTGAGTGAGTGAGTGCATATCTCCCTTATAAATCTCAATTCTATACCATTGAACCATACATTTGCAATATAATTACTGTGCATAAAAAAATAAGCGTTGTATACCATGTTAGAAAATATACTGTCTTACAGCTGTTACCTCAGCCACTGAACGGTACATGGGAAAGTGGAACTAGAGCTGATGGGAACATCTTCATAACCTGTGTGTTCCCGGCAGGAACTCAAATGGTAAGTGCAATACTGAACCTTTTTTAATCATCTAAATGGCAGAGCGGCAGACAGCTTTAAGCAGCCCGCACAATAATCTAATCACTTAAAGAAAAGTACATGTACAAGATATTATATACAGTATTTTTTATGTTATAAAAATTTAAATTGAAATGGGAGGCGAAAATATTCGGCAATGTATATTGAGAGATGGATGATATATCGTAACACACCTCTATTTGCTACATGTTTTAGGCAATGCATCCAAATCCCGGTGAGCCATACAACTCGTGCCGTTTGACATGCTGGACAAAAAAGAGTGCTGAATGTTTAGAAACAGTTTGTCTGATACAGAAAGCATTTGAAGCCAGACTTCTGTTTAACATCACATCACATCAGCTGGCATGGCACGGCGCAGTGGTTTACCGCAGTGGGTACGTAATATGACATGGGATTATTAATAACCTGATATTTAACGAGAATATTTAGCATCGTTAACCCACCTTTCCCCATCAGGTCTGACAGTAAGACCACTGGTCTGACCTTGGCAGCAAGTGTGCCTTGCAGGTGTACAAACGGGAGGGGTGCGAACAACATGAATATTCATTATGACGTCACCGGTTTACTGACTGTAGTGTGGAGGTCACACTCAGGTCATATCGTCTGGACTGTCTGAGCTGGCCAGGGAGGAGGGGGGTCTGTACTCATAGCATGAATGCATGATATCCAGGAGTCTGCCGGTAGCAGACAACTGGATAGATGGAGATGCGTTAACCCAACTAGTATATGTGATAAGCTGTAAAATGTTTTTAAATTTAGATAAAGATGTGACATTTGGAAACAATAGAGGCAAGAAGAGAATCAACGAGGAAATATTTTTGCTACTTTTTTTATGTCATTTTTAATGGTTTGCTTTTCTAATTGATAAGAAATTCCACAAGCGCCTTTGATTGGATATTGTAACAAAAAAAAAAGTTGTGTTATCGGAGTTATTAAGTGGAAGCCAACTTATTTAGTTCTGGGAAAAAATACCACTTTTTCCAAGATAACTTGGCGGCTAAAAGGGCTAATTGATTTGTTTTAGATTCATTGATATGACAAGGACGAGACAGAGGCTGGCCGCACTGGGCATTAAGAAGACAGAATAAGTTCTGAGTGCAGATCAGCAGAATGGAACCATGTATATATATATCTATATACGTTTAATATTAGTGACTTGATAAATCGAACAGGAACAAGACTGCCTCACCCATAAATCATACACACATATGAACATAGTGTATTGCTTAAAATCCACGAATCTACAGTTATTGGATCATCTATATACCAGCATTGGTGACGTCGCATGCATGTTTGAATTGTGCCTATTATGTGTATCTTAAGTTGAAGAAAAAAAAAATTGATAAATTCGTATATCTGAATATATACTCCGGGCTGCGCGCCTAGTCCATTCATATCTTCGAAGCAATCGAATTTAGTGATTTTCATTTTTGACATCATATTCCCTAATACCCTGCTACTGCTAATAATTTACAGGTGTATATTTCATGATTGACAAAAGTGTCAAAATACACATTGTAGGTAATATCCTATCTAATTATTAGCCTGTATAACACTGACATATTTCTGGTAGCTCTTTCTGCTTCATTCGTCTAAGAAATACTTAATAATAACCTTTAAAGCTTTACAAAAAAACTGTTCTGCTTTAATATTGTTATAGTTGTGTGAACACTTCTACTGTTAGTGTAATCACTTTTTTCGTAAAATGCACCAATTATTAAGTATAAATATGTGTGCCTATGCATTTTATATTATATAAACTAATTTACAAACGTACTTGTATGATACTGTAGACCAGTACCTTAACATGCGTATCTGAAGTCTCTGGAATTATGTATATCTACCGACTGTTCAATAAATAATCTGGAATGCTTTATATATCTTTGTTTTGCACAGTTGCTGCTGCAATATGAGGGGGTGGGGTTATTAGACAGGACAGTATTTTATCACATAGTTCGCTTATGGAACACTTTGTTATTCGACATGGTGGTAGCTTGTATATTTTTTAAAATGACCTTAATGTATTATATATCGCTATTGTAAATTAATTGTGACTAGAAAGTAATGTTTTAAATGAGTAAAATATACAATTCTGACTTTCTACATGCATAAATAGATAAATACTATACCTGACATGTGATATTGTTGTTGTTGAAAGTTCTTAAATTTCAAATAATATTTATCGGTTGAATAGCCCATGGCTAATGTTTTATGGCTACAAAAAAATCTAATCAACTAATATTATCAGGTTGTTTTAAAATATATCCTGTAAATATAATAAGAAATCTTATTGATATATCATTGTTAAAACCTGACAGTGATGTGTTGCTGAAAAAAATATTTATTGTAAATATACGTAATTTACATCTAATCACTAGGTGGCATTGACCACTGAAAACCCAAATGGCCGTGACAGATGAATGAATTAAAGTGTTATTTAGTATTTATTTATTTTTATTTATTCAACTTATTAAAGCATTGACTACAATGAACAGAAAAAATAGTTAAACATATCTACTTTTGTCTTTAGATGACATAGTCTGTGTGAAGAAGTTTAACACTAATATCTTGATAATGTTAGCATTCGCAGATAAATTTATGCTGTGATACTACAATGTACCAAATTAGGTTATGCCTTTTAGCCAGAAGGTCCATTTGTCAGAAAGTCTGTTTGTCAATAGGCCCGTTAATTTATCAAGCTTTATATTCCACAGGCCTTTTATAATTCTACTTGTCTTCATTTGATCAATTATGTGTTTATCAATTTATTTGTAGACCTACAGTTGTACCTATGTCAATACACTGTTATTAACACTTGGAGCTGGCATTCCAGACAATTTTATTCTAATTACTCACATCAGACCTACATAACTAGAACTGTTTTGATTTATTTTTGAGCAAATTATGTGAATTTAAAATCTAAATGGCTATTTTTTAAAGTGTCTCAAATATTTAATTATATATTTATCCTGACAAAGAATTGGACATAGCTATTTCGCGGTCATTTTAATTATTATTGACTAGGCCTATTTGCCAAATCATGATTATCATTTACTTTTTTAAAATTTATAAACAAATCACGCATAATTTGATTACATTTTAATGTGAGTTATTTATTTCATTTTTTTCCCATGGTGTATACATTGTGTGCATCTGTTATTTCATTAGACAAAATACATTGCGTCTCTGATTTTGTGTATGCCCACAGTTTTCACATGAATTCCTGACTGACTGATGACTGTCATGTAACAGACAATACCATTCATTGGTGCTGCTTATGACAGAATGTCACCAAGCAACATCAGTGGGTGTATTTGACAAAAACTGATAAGTAAGGGTACCCCCTAATTGGCTGAAACGTAACTTTTGTGGAAAACTTATTTTTGAATTGATCCTTTATTTAATAATTGACATCACTAAGTCGATTCAGTGTGTGCCATGTCGTCCCTAGGCAGTCCATAGACTAGAACTGCAAAAGTTGTTTTAATTTTTGTGCTGCGCATTCACCAGTTAGGCTGGATATAGAGACGAAATTCCCGTATTTCTAATTTTTGACATGGTTGTCAATGATTAGAACTCAGGAATTTCGTCTCTATATCTAGCCTAACTGGTGAATGCGCAGCACAAAAATTAAAACACTTTTGCAGTTCTAGTCTATGGACATGTTTACATCATATGGTCATATTAAGAAGCCGAAATAAAATCACCTATTTTTTATGATTTCAGCCTGGGCCAGTCCCTTTAAATATTTTTTTATCTCATCCACCAATTATCTAGCCTCTGGGAGTCATTGTCAAATTTGCCGCAAGGTGCCTCAAGAATTATTGAATTTTAATTGTTAAAAAACGTTTGTATAATTATAATTTATAAATATAAAATACAATTTACCAAATATTAACGCACCTGACAAATTTAGAATTGGTTCAACAGCCATAAATAATAAACTAACAATTGTGGTTGGGCTATTACATTTGAAATTACGTTTCAATAAAATGACATTGTTTCCCATAAAATGACATCGTTTTCTTCACTCGGCAGAACCTGATGTCTGACGATAAAAAGACGATTCCCGCACAGTATGAGTAAAAATATCTGTAATTGTCGTAGACCCATAAAAATATGTATTCAAATGAATCGGAAAGAGCTAACTAAGACGTTTATTATTTAAATTGAAATTAACACTTTTTATTCCACGGTTTGTATATATTATAGCGTTGTGAGAGTTAATAGTGTTATAGTGTATTTTAGACAGGCGCAGACAGATAATTACGTATAGTCCGAGGAGCTCTAAATTCTAAGCTGTGGAAAAGGCCGTGGTCATGTACCCTGCGCTATATCTACCCCCCTGACAGACAAGTTGATTTTATGACTAGACTACCTGTGATTGCCCGTCAGACATGATGACTTGGCGGTGCGTTGATTTAGTGTCGATGCACCGTCTACTATACCACACCGTTCAATTCATCCCGTGCGGATCCGGTTGGTTCTTCGGCGGATCCAGAACAATGTATACAAAATATGCTCAATAATTGTATGCTATCACTTTTTGTTATAGGTGGCTGCGACATCTACATATATTTTTGATTGTTAAAATTTGTAACATTTTTTTTTCAAGTTATCATCACTGAGCACAATAATATTGTAAGTTAAGATGTATCGTGTGTATTTACCTTTTTGTGCTCACATTAATGTACACGTCATGCCATTTTTTTTGTAATTGGATTACCTGCTATACCATCTTTGTTTCTTATTTAGAATACCTGTATTATTTTGTTATGTTTATCATGTTGATTGTAGCTGAAATTGTACTCCAAGCCTCAGACGAGGCCCGAGTTATTGAATAAACTTGTCGAAGGCCGAGGCCTTTTCCACAGCTAAGAGTGTAAAGCTCCGAGGTTTGTAACTGACTTAAAACACATCTGACCATAATGAGGATCCCTCATAATCAACAGCTCTGTCACACATGACTTATTATAACACCACATGCCTACCATGATAATTGGTCTGTATCAACAATAACTCCATTCCCGGCTTAGAATGTCGTGGTCGGACAAAGAAAATAATGTATCATCATTCTATTCCAGATTTCTGTTGTGAAATAAGACTATCTGATACCGATGAAAAATTGATGACTGCTCAAGATAGTTTGCGTGTTGCTGCTGTAAGAGGCAGCATACAAACTGCCTCAAACTTCAATAAATGTAAAATAAATGTTTTTCTTTTATTAATTATTTTAGTGCTAATTGAATAAATATATTTATTATTGTATGTGTTTGTTTTGTGTTTGTTTTATCTCTTATACACGTAGATAATAGTAGTACACATACTGTACTTAGAGCATGGGAATTTTCATATATTATAAGGTATAATGTACAATTTCACTTGAGGGATCACCTCGCTAATGGGACCCCTTTTACAAAGTCCCTTGGGTGGTCCGTTTAGCGAGGTTCTACTGTACCTATGTTATGGGTCTGCGGCCATAATAAAAAAAATACCCTTTTCGCGCGGGGATCGACGTCAGAATCCCATGTCTGAAGTCGATCCCGCACTGAAAGGGTAACATATTTATAATAGCCGTACATCCATCACATTAGTATTCAAATGAAGCGGAATTTCTGACATCTAAAGACAGTCCCCGTGCGGTTTGAAAGAAACAAAACATGTTTCTTCTCCATCCACTCGTAAAAACTCAGTATTGTGGGGAACCTCCGTGATCGAGAGGTATTGTGCTCGACCTCAGATCTCCAGGGTTCTCCTGGCCCAATTTAGCCTGTATATACACACACGTGGCTTAAAGCCCGATTTATTTATTTTTTTAAAGGTATAATTAAGCATTCGTTGAACATCTCGTGTTTGTTGGATTAGATGACGCACACAACAGTCCAGTTTCTCACTTTTCTGAAATAATTATAACCCTTTGAGCGCGGGGTCTGATAATTGACTTTAGAATATCACATCTATTTTTTATTTATTTAGTTTTTGAGACCTATTTATACAGGGTGTATAATATTAGCAGTCAGGCTATTTATTTAGTTATTGAGACATATTTATACAGGGTGGATATCATTAGCAGTCAGGCTATTTTTCATATCTGCCCTGTAGTGATTTTGTTATATGAAAACAAACAGTCAATTATATAATACATGATACAGATGAAATAATACAGATAAAAACCCATCACAGTTAACCACACATTATGTAGAAATGTTGCCCGCGCCAAAAAAACAAAGATAAAAAACTACATTGTCGATAACCGCACTGAAAATAATACACATTTAAACTGGTAGACGTATGGATATCTCGAAAACCCCCTCGACCCCCTCACTCCTCGACCCACGACCCTCGACTTAAAATTAAAAAAACACGTTTTTTAAAAATTGTGAATCAATGTCAGGTCAATGTTGGCTCACAAACTGCGTCTACGTCTGGTGCATATATATAGGCTTGTAGCAACAAGATACGAATTGCATTGGGTTAATGCCCACCAAACACTGGGCATTAACCCAATGCTGTTTCAATGTTGGGCCAGCGTCGAAAACGGTGGGCCAACAACTTTGAAACAGCGATGGGTGAATGACTCATGGTTGAGAGCCTGGATGTAGGCCTATGATAATGTCAACTTCTTTCTATAAACATTAATGTTGGTTTGATGCTGTAACACTACGACGCTGGTCCAGCATTATATTAACATTGGCGTAACGTCTGTTGTTGGCGTGGGACATGCCCCTATATTTCCGGGCGGGGGCCCTAGGGTAGTGGTTAGCACCGCTGCCTTTCACGCCAGAGTTCGGGGTTCGGTTCCCGGTCTCGGCGGTTTGAAAGAAACAAAAAATGTTTCTTCCCCATCCACGTGTGAAAGTCAGTATTGCGGGGAGCCTCCGTGACCGAGAGGTAGCGTGCTCGGCCTCAGACCGCCAGGGCTCGAATTTCGAATCATGTGTCTGGAGGACAGTGTCATCTCAATCATCTCACCATCCTCAGGAGGTTCTCCTGGCCCAGTTTAGCCTATATGTGCACAAAGGTGGCCTAAAGCCCGATTCATTTCATTTCATTTTTTTATTGCCCCTATATTTCCTGTCAGAGGCAGGATGTGAAATCTGTTAGGCCTAACCCTTTAAGGGCTAAGCACGACTATTGTACATTTAATAGTATTTGCAACCGACCACTACGGCCCACCTTGACACGATGTTGATCTGATGTTTGGCCATCATCGCTAACGGTGGGCCAACTTAAAACCAATGTTGAGTCAACTTTCAATGCTGGGTTCACAAGTGATGAGTCAGTCACAAAGTACGTCATTCCCATGCTGGGCCAGCATCCCTGATAAAACAAATCCACTGTTAGCCGTGGAGCAGGCGACTCGCTCCGCGTAAAGCCGATCAGCGCTAATCCACTGTGTGCTTTTGTTTGGTGGGCAAGTGCTCACAATGGGGGTATCTCGAAAACCCCCTCGACCCCCTCGACATATAAGTGAATGACAGCTTATTAACCCTTACAGCGCGGGGGTCGACTTTATACGTCAGAATCTGACGTCTGTAGACGGTAAATTCTGACGTTTAAGGTTGACCCCGTACTGAAAGAGTAAACATATTTATAATGGCAGTAGAAACATAACATGCATAAGGTATGCAAATGAATCGGTAAGAGCCAACTCTAACACCAATGATGATCTCAAATTAAAAAACACTTTGGTCTCCATGGTATAAACAAAAATATTTCAGCGCCTAAAGGGTTGAAATAATTGTTATTTATAACCTGAGTGATATGGATAATGGTGGTTTGGACATTAGCTTCAGTAGTTTATGATGCGTCAGCAAAATAATCACCACGAGGTTATGGATACCTGCGACCTTACAGCCTGTTTTACCAGGTCCTGCGAGTAGCCTTTTTTCAATTTACTCAGGCGCTATGTGAATTTATTCATCTTCACTGAAACATCACTGAAAATTTTGTGGAATTTTGTTGTGTATTTTGTAAATTAGACCATTAGGGATGTAATCAAATTATGGTTATGGTAAAATGAGAGCTGTAATTTGAAAAATTATCACATGCCAAATGGTCTAACTTCCATAATCATGATAATACACAACCAAATTTTACAAAATGTCCAGGGGTGTTTTGGGAAGATAACAGAATGATCGAATACAAATTTTGTTAAAAAGTTTTAAACAGCGACCGAGCAAATTGAGAAAAGGTTTCTCCCAGGATCTGGTGAAATGGACTTAAGTTATCGTGATTATGAGTGGCGGATCCAAGTATTAACAAATGGGGGAGGCGCCGGTTTTTTCAATAATTTATACACACCACTGCTTGCATTTGAATGTTCTAAAGGGGTCCGGGGAGGGGGGCACGCTCCCCTGGATAATTTTACAATTTTGGGCCCCAAATGACAAATTCTAGACCACATTTCGTCCGAAAAAAGTTTTTGTCTGTTTTCAGGACCGTGAACGGTGAGGGATGGATTATATTGAAACCTAGTGCAGAGGTGGTCTATTTTAGTTTTTTGTCAGATATGGCGATGTTTTTGGTCAAATATAACGCTGGGTGAAGACAATACACAGCTGGATATTTTCACTCTTTTAATTTTTTTCTTTTTTTCTTTTTTCTCGTTGTTTCTTGTTGTGCTATGCTACTACAACTTGGTAAATAAGAGCGAATTACAAATGAGTATAAAGAAACTTGATGTGAATATTTGGTAGGCTTAATCATTTTTTGTTATAATTGACAGACAATAGCAATGTAAAAACATAAAGGGTTAGTTTTTTTGCTTCTGATGAATAACAATGAATATTATTGTTTTTTTTTAAATATTTTTGTTTTTCAGATGCTCCTATATGTAAGTATACATATTTAATTAAACAATCTGCATGGGTAGCTATTATAAATAGTAACAATATACAGATATAGTTTATATTTCTATGACTATGCCTTCTCATATTAACCATGACCATGACCCGTGCAAAATGAGTTGAACAGAATAATGTTATCTTAATGTTGGACTACTGTTTATGACGCTTCGCCAACATTAGCCCAACATTAGTACTAAATGCCGCGATGTGACCCAGCGCTGGGTTTGGGTTGGGACATCGCTGCTGACGCCTCGTGTTATCAGTGCACATGCGCGCATATGTCAATGGGTGAAATATTCCATATTCTGTGAAACGCAGTGACGTCACTTGGTAAAAACAAGGTTATATAACACCCCCTCCCCCATACTTCATTCTGTGAAACGCAATGACGTCACTTGGTGAAAACAAGGTTATATAAGATCCCGTTCCCCATACTTCATTGTATTAGCCAGCTCGGTGAAAACGAAGGAGGTCGAGGTCATTGAGTTTAACAGAATATTTTTTGAAGCATTGTTAACACTAACAGAAGCCAATTTATAACAAAAACATATCACAAAAAAAAAGTTGTAATATGGCACGTACACCAGATTTAATATCGCTGCTGTGTGAGAGGTATATACTGGGCGGCAACAACAGTTTAATGTAAATTATGTCTTATGCTATTATGACGCCTAACAATAATACTTGTTGAATGATATAATAATTTATTGTTTTGTCGGACATGAACCATATCATGATAGTGATATTAAACATGTTAACGTTAGAAGAAAGCATCCAGCAATTCGAGTTAATCATTAAAAAACTCGAATCCCAGTAATAATAATATGCATTAACGTGGTAAGCTTTATTGACAGAGAGCTAGCATACTCATCCTCAAACCGTCAGGATTCGAATTTAGAATCCTGTGTGTTACGAACTCCAGATCGGGTTTCACTTTGGCTCTATTTCAAGTTTGTCTAGGGGAATTGAATAAACCAATTTACTCTGAAGCTTGAACCGATCACCGTCAAAAGAATAAATGAAAACTCAAAGTCTCATTTAAATAAACAATAACAATGTATTGAATCAAGCAATTTTCACTGTGATGATCTCAGTTTTGACAAAACAATAATAAACCAAGACACTTACATTAATCTCAACCGTCCTCAAATGTCCTCTAGTGTGTAAATATCCAATAAACACTGATAACTTGAATCCAAATGTTTGTTTAATCCACAGGTTAAAATGTCAGTAGGTCTATCGCCAGTCACTGTAGCCTTACAATCAATAATCTCTCACAGCAAAAAGCTTAAATAACCAGTAGAATCTCTCAGCAAAAATATCTAGGCTTATCAAGTAATGTATCAATCTTTTCTGGCAAACTCTTAGCATGAACTTTAGCATACAACTCCGTAGCAAAGTCTGACAGGCACTAACTAACAATCACAATACTACTCCTATTTATACGTTCTTGTACTCTACAGTTTTTTCCATAGATCTAGATCTATGGTAAATACGCTCACCATCATCAGGAGGATAGCTAGTCCAGTATAGCCTGTATGTGCACAATAATGACATAAAACAAAGTACCAATTTTTCCTCAAAGGGATAGGGTCACAGCTTTTTTTTTTTTTTTTAATTTTTGTAATCAGCAGCTGCTATTGCTAGCAGAGCCGTTGCCTGGCTAAAGCCACCTGAAAGTGTCAGGGACTGGTTCAGGGCTAACCGCAACAGGTAGTGTTAATCGAACTTGAGAAAAAGACGACCCACAGAGAGACCGCCACTCCCCCCCGTCCAATCCGCACCAGACCATCACGGTCCCCAAATCGGCAAAATGTTGATAATCATGCAGATGAGATTGTGAGACAGTACATACCAGAAGAAGACAAGAAGACATGATAGGACAGCACTTCGACCCACCACACCCCATTAGACCGCTGCAAGCAGCTATCCACAGAATAAGATGGAGCACAGCCACCACGCCCCCCCGCCACCCCCTCGGCGAAACCATCCTTCCACAACTCATTTAAATCTTTGTGCATCCTGTTGTTTAATCTTTGTGCATCCTGTTGTATCTCAGATGATTGACGCAGTTGTTTTGCTCTCACATTTGTTTTAGCCTAAGACCTGTCAAGTGATCCCAGGTCGATATTTAATTACATTAAAATTACACTGAAAATTTTAATCCTGTTGTATCTTATTTTATTAACTCTGTTGTTCAGTTGCTCAGATGATTTACTCTGCTGTTTTTGCTCCCATATTTGTACTATCATAAGACCTGTCAAATGATCCCAGGTCAAGTTTTAATTATATTAAAATCTGTTGTTCAGCTGCTCATTCAGTTGACTCCGTTGTCTTAACTCTCATATTTGTACTATCATAAGACCTGTCAAATGATCCCAGGTCAAATTTTAATTACATTAAAATCTGTTGCTCAGCTGCTAAGATGGTTGACTCCGTTGTCTTAGCTCTCATATTTTTATTATCATAAGACCTGTCAAATGATCCCAGGTCAAGTTTTAATTAGGCTACTTAAAAAAAACACCGAAATTTTTAATTACATTAAAGAAGATGAGACTCCACTGATTTGTTGACTCTTGAGTTTTGTTCATCCCGCATGCTTTATACTATCCATAGCATAAGACCTGTCAAATGATCCCAGGTCGAGTTTACTTACAGATTAGATTGTGAGACAGTACATACCAGAAGAAGACAAGAAGACATGATAGGACAGCACTTCGACCCACCCCACCCCATTAGACCGCTGCAAGCAGCTATCCACAGAATAGGATGGAGCACAGCCACCACGCCCCCCCCGCCACCCCCTCGGCGAAACCATCCTTTCACAATTCATTCTAATCTGTGTGCATCCTGTTGTTTAATCTTTGTGCATCCTGTTGTATCTCAGATGATTGACGCTGTCGTTTTGCTCTCACATTTGTTTTAGCCTAAGACCTGTCAAGTGATCCCAGGTCAATATTTAATTACAATAAAATTACGCTGAAAATTTTAATCCTGTTGTATCTTATTTTATTAACTCTGTTGTTCAGTTGCTCAGGTGATTTACTCTGTTGTTTTTGCTCCCATATTTGTACTATCATAAGACCTGTCAAATAATCTCAGGTCAAGCTTTAATTATATTAAAATCTGTTGTTCAGCTGCTAAGTTGGTTGACTCCATTGTCTTAACTCTCATATTTGTACTATCATAAGACCTGTCAAATGATCCCAGGTCAAATTTAATTACATTAAAATCTGTTGCTCAGCTGCTCAGATGATTGACTCCGTTGTCTTAGCTCTCATATTTTTATTATCATAAGACCTGTCAAATGACCCCAGGTCAATTTTTAATTACGTTAAAAATTACACCGAAATTTTTAATTACATTAAAGAAGATGAGACTCCACAACTCCCTTTCGTCTTTAACTTTGTGCATCCTCTTGTATCTCAGTTGATCGACTCTGATGTACATCTACTCACATAATTTGTACTATCATGGGATCTGTCAGATGATCCGAGGGCAGGTTTAATTCCATTAAAATAAAATGTTATTCTTTGATGCTGTCAAAGTTGATATACCCCTTTTCCTTGCAAATAAGAAAATGTTATTTTTGATGCTGTCGAACTTGATCTAGAGCTGATATTGAATTTTGGTGTAACAGTTCTGTAGTAATAATAACACTCAACAATTCTAGCCTATTAACCCTTGCATGGAGCATTGAACTATTTCTAATACAACATAGGTATTCAAATAAAGCGGAAAGAGCTAACTAACACATTTACGATGGTTTCAAATTGAAAAACCCCTTTGTCTCCACGGTTTTATACAGAAATATTTGAGCATTTCAAGGTTTTGGTCTGGTGACAGATATCCAATATAACATAATATACTTAGCGCTTTATTTCAACCTTAACTATACTATTTAATTTTTAATATTAATTATGTCGTCTAATAAATGCCATGACATTTTACTAATATCAACAAGCAGTTGTTGGTAGCATAATTGAGAGCATGTAATGATCAATATCATATAATTATGTATTGAGTCGATTCATGTTTAACATGTTAAATTTTAGAAGTGCACACATCAAATTAAGACTGATGCTATCCTTTAAGTAATAACAGTAGGCCTAACAGACAGACAGACAGACAGATATTTTATTGACAGAAAAGAAAAGTCATTACAGACTTATTTGTCATAGAAATGAAAGAGATATATGTACATGTATATACAAGATTGTTAGTTTGTTAAAATCATATGATAATATACATGGTATGACATACACAGCTAAAATCATGTTAAGTGGCATTGCCAAAATAAAAACTGGGTATTTCGATAATATAAATGACTACTACTAAAAATGAAATAAGAGGCATTGCCAAGATAACATAGAGGTCTATCATTTTGTTTCCCGCACCAAAACCAGAGATAAAATAGCTACTACGTATGACATACTAATTATATATAGTAGCAAAAAAGACACTCTGGAAAGCGTAGAAACCTAAAATATATACAAGTGCATGATTATGCTACAGTAACAGGAGTATGTAATAAGCCAATGGTAAAAATTATATGGTATTTTTTAAAATTAAATAAAATATCATGCAAGTACAATAAATATGGCATAAACAGGTAGCTCCGTGTCATGTGACCATGCAAGCACAGTCGCTATGAGCACAGAGATTCCCTGAGATTGACTAGTGGTACAAACTTAACGACGTAATAACAGTAGTAATGGCGGTTAAAAATTATTTGTGCAATTCACACAGGACATGGCCCTCGCACAAAAACATTAGGCCTTTTTATAATTCACTATATTGTTTAATTCATACTGTTTCAATCACGACCTAGTTAGAACCACATACTCGGAGTTACAATCGAAGAAAAACATTCCCGACCTCGTGGAGAAAATCAGTTGACTTAGCAACTCTGAAATCCTCCATAAGGCCCCACCTCGTCTGATAACAAAGGCGACGGAAACGTCCCTAACCGGCCTCAAAAAGCCAAATAATAAGATCCGAGAGCTACAACCGTCTTGATAAGTGGTAATACCCAAGTCAGATCATGAGGGCATGATAATATGAATAATATAGCGACAGGTGACAGATTTATTATACTCAGTAGTTTTAGCCCTTAATTTGTTTAAAGCAACCATATATAAATTGCGCTAGTGACTTCACCACTGTTATGTCTCTAGATGTCCTAATTCCTAGAAACATTTCATTTGTCGGTTGTATATTGATAATTGCGGCTACAGAATCATACAAGATTTCGCGTTCATTCTTCATAGCGCAACAGTGGAGAAGAAGATGTATTTCATCGTCAATTTCGTTTAATTGACACCTTGTGCATATTCGCTGAATTTTTAAAGTGATCGGATTATTGAATCGTCCTCTTTCTATATTTAGATCATGTGAGCTCATTTGATATCTCGCCATTGCTGTTATGAGGTGGTTCCCCCTTATGTGCAAGATATATGGTTCAACACAGAAATATTTTTTTACTAATGCATATGTGCGCAGCTTACTCGAGCTCTCAATATCTTTTCTCCACTGCTGTGTAAATATTCTAACTATTGATTCTTTAAATGAAAGCATGAATTTATTTGTATCCCCGATATTCTGTGATTCCCAAGTTTGATCAAGCCCAGTTCGTTCGAGGACAGAGCGAATACGGGAACACCAGTTCGTGAAGCCAATGGCATCTAGCTCAAGTAGCATATTGTAGGCATTTCTGACTGGATGGCTCCGAGATAATTTTAGAATTCTACACCAATATTTTACAGCTTTTATGTGTTGCCGGATGATCAGTGGAAATCGACCCGTGTCCCCATATATTGCAGGAGTAGGTGTTTGCTTCCTAACGCCAAGTGTGGATTTAATAAATTTTAGATGGATTTTTTCCAGATCGTTAACATCATCGCCTGTATACCATATATCACTTCCATATTCTAGTATGGGCAATATTTGGCAATCAAATACCTTGAACGCAATAGTGGGTGACAATTTACCGACCACAGGACGAGACTGTTCACGTAGAGCAAAGATTGCTTTCCCAGCTTGGGAAGCAAGATGAGAAAAAGTTTCTTTTAACACGTTATTAGCGGACTTGGTGCTATACACTACACCAAGGTATTTATATTGTTCAGCCTTTTCTATAATGTTATCACCATAGTGGAAGCTTCCGCATACTGTTGTGTAACGTTCATTAAAGATAGAACTTTTGTTTTAGGAATGCTAACTATGATATGCCATAGGGAAGCATATGAATACAGGGCAGTTAGCTGTTTTTTGTAATCCCTCGGCAGATTCTGAAAAAAGGACAAGGTCATCTGCAAATAACAGATATACCATTAGTAAGGTGTCCACAGCGATACCTTGATCTTGGTCAAATGATGCGGATATGTCTTGTAAAAATTCCGTGAATAGTTTGGGACTGAGCATACCGCCTTGTAGAACCCCAAATTCGCTTTTTAATATGTCACTGATACGCGAGTCCCATTTTACACGGCACTCTGCTTTAGAAAACATGCTTTTTATTATGTTTAGCAAATTGCCGTCTATTCCCCTGTTCAATAATTTGTAGTATAATGCTGTTCTATCAATATAGTCAAATGCTTTTGTGAAATCGACAAAGCATGTATACAGGGGTTTAGAAAGATACCTTTGTTTATCCATGATGGCACATAGTATGAATATATTGTCCGTAGTTCGCGAATTAGTTTTAAAACCAGCTTGATAGGGATCATTATCATTACATACTTCGTTTTTAAATGAGAGTCTGTTATTAAGTATAGATTCAAATAGTTTCCCAATACACGGCATGACTGTGATTTTTCTGTAATTATCTGGAACGCCATGGTCCCCATTTTTGTGGACCGGGTGGATTATACCGGTAGCCCATCTAGATGGATATTCTCCATTGGTAAGAATGGTATTGAACAACAATTCTAATGCTGGCAAGAGCTCATTACATCCATATTTGTAAAATTCGGCAGAAATACCATCTACACCCGCTGCTTTCTTGCATTTTAACTTTTGAATCGCCTTTTTAATTTCTTCCGCAGTTATGGGACTGTTTAGGAACTGTGTCATATTGGATTTATCGTGCTCTACCTTATGTTGGAATGACGTAACTTGCTTTATAATATTATTCATGTGTTCATAGTCAAAATAATCCACATGGGGTGGGTAGACTTGTTGTTCAAAATAGTTCACAAAGTCTTCCAAGGTAGGCCCTGTAGTGACATTTCTAGGATTTGAGGATTTCCAGAATTTCCAGTAAGAATTAGGATCTTCTGTTCTCATATTTTCCAGCTCACTAAGTTTGGCTTGCTGGTATTGTCTTTTCTTTCTTTGGATTAATTGCTTATATTGTCGTAACAGTATATTATATTCGTCTTGCTGTGCGTTAAAGTCTCTATGCTTAGCGATATTATTAACAACATACTTCAGGGATTTACATTCTTTATCATACCAAGGGTTAGAGGGGAAATTATTTTGCGTGCACTTCCTTTCCTTCGAAATATGTTTCCTTGCTGGGAATAATGGCGAAATTACAATTTCTAGCATACGATTGAACATGTCACATAGAGTGTCAGTATTACACCCCTCGGTGGCGGCACACAGCATTTCCTCAAATGCATGACATGCCTGCTCATTCCGTAGAGCTATTTGATATTCTTCCCTTTTCTCGTCTTGCCATATAAAAACATTAGACCGAGATGATGTGTCATTTACACAGGTGTCTATTTTTAAGGGGTTGCAATCGAGTTTAGTGTTGGAAATATTGAATTGTATGGGACAATGATCTGATTCTACCAATTTCGGTAGAACGTCAAATTTGCTGATTATGTTATTTTCATTAAAGATCAGATAGTCTATTGTGCTTGAACCATTTGGAGAGTAGTATGTATAGCGGCCTATACCATTATCATTAAACATGCGCCCATTGGCTATTTTGAAACCTGTGTTTATACAAAAATTTAGTAAAAGTTGACCATATTTGTTACTGACTATATCTTCATTAGAACGTTCACTTGGAACATTTGCATTGATATCTGTTACCCCCGATTTATAGTCTGGAGCCTGACCAGTACGACTATTAAAGTCACCACATAATAGGATGTGATGCATTTCAATATATCTAGCCACTTCCTCTTCTAGCATAGTAAAATAATCATTTCTTACAGCGACATATGATGAGTTTTCTGGTGGTATATAGGCACAGCCAATTTTAATGTTTTTTCTGACAACAGTCTGTGGCTAATGTCAACCATACCAAATAGTCGTAGGTATGATCTATCCTAGTTAAATTTGCATATTTATTTGAAATAAGTATGCCAATACCACCAGAAGCTCTACAGGCATTTTTATGTTTATGTTTTCTATTCACATGATGGAATTTATAACCAGGTATTGCCAATGTAAAATCGTTCCCTTTCTTTGTTTCTATAAGAAATATTATATCGTAGTTTCGGATAAATGCCACAAGATCAGGGTCTGTCATTTTGTTTCCTAAACCATTAATGTTCCATGACAGTACACGTATATTTACTCTATTTACATCGGCTATGTCCGTGTGATGATTGTTCTGATGGGAAAACACTGACCATTAGCAGAGTGATTGTTGAGCACTTCAGCCATGGCAGAAGTCAGTTTTTGCTGTCCTTCCTCATTCAAGTGGATCCCACCACGATAAAGATGGATTTTGTTTATGGGAGTGGGCAAATAGTCGGCATTGAACAATTTTACACATATTTCACGTATGTGACAATTTATGTCGTGAATGTGGGCATTATATTTCTTCTGGCTCCTAGGGGGGATTTCAGCCACGTAGAAATGTGTATTTTTGAATCCCTCCATTTTTTCAGCTACTTTGTTAATGTCCTCCTTTATCTTGTTTATTGGTCCACTAATATCGTTTGTACCGAGGTGGAGGACAACTGCATCGGTGTCCTCACATATATATCCTTTTAATCGAGGAATCAAGTGTCCTATTTTCATTCCAGATGTTTTATATACACAGACGGCATCTGGGTTATCAAGTTTCGGTTTTAGTTGTTTGGCTAGTCCGCGCATATTAGAGTCACCAATGACACACTTTTTTTTATTAGACTTGACGGGAATCTGTCTGGTCAAGTTTGTATTATTGTTATTGGCGGATAGTCCATTGATCGTGTTAATAGATTGTGTTTTATCTCTGCTGCTGTTGCTGCTGCTACTACTGCTGCTACTGTTGCTGCTGCTATTGTTGCTGCTGCTAGTACTAGTGATACTGCTGCATTTTGTAGGGCTACTACTACTTAAACTACTATTATGCCGATCTTTGTTGCCATTTTGGTTATTCCTATCACTTTTATTTGGTTGTCTTTTATTCAGTTGTGTGACTTTTTTAGCTGGGTATTTATGGCTGGTTTGTTTTTTCAGTTTCTTATTTTCTCTCACTTTTTTACTTTTCGTCATTTTATTTTGAGAACCAATTGAACCAAAATAACTAATGACTTCTGTGCGAGTTTTTATCCTATTCTTTGTTTTTTTGGCACCCACAGTTTCCCATTCATTGCCGTTGTCATCAGTGTCATTATCAATGGGGATCACTTTTATTTCTTTCTGATTAGGCCTATTCTGTTTGGTTTCCTCAAACTTTTGTTCGAGACGATCGATTTCTTTGCGCATCTTTATTTTTTCTGTCATCAGGCTATCACGTCCTTTGAGAAGTTTAACATTTTCTTTCCTCTGCTTCATACTTTGTTGGCGTAGGCCACGAATTTGTTTTGCAAGTTTAATGTTTTTGTCCGTAGTTTCCTGCAGCTTTTGTTCCAAGCCTCTCAGTCGCCTACAAATTTTACAGTTACATTTTAGGTCCTCGTCTTCCTTGTTGCTACTTCCATGCGACCTGCTATTTTTACTGGTAGGGGTATGGTCTTTATTTGCGATGTGGTCACTGGAGTGGACATCCAGCCCGGGCTGTTGCTTTCCTTGTTCTGATTTTGTGGGGCTGTATTTTAGCTTATTTTCACGTTGTACTGTATGTTTTAGAAAGACCGGTGATTCTGGTTCTGTATCAGGTGATGATGCACCAGCAGTTGGTGTTACAGGGATTGAATTTATAAGTTTATTGACATCACAAGATTCGTTGGTTTGTTTTTCAATTGGTAAGGGGCCTACATTAATTCTATCTTGATTGACATTTTCTGTGACGCTACTGAGGGGATTTAAGTTCGGGAAATCATCAATTTGCTTAGAGGCATATAGATAGAGCTTGACGATATCATTTGCCTAACGTTACAGTGTAGTAAATGAAATATGTGCGAAATTCTAAATACTGCGCAATGGCAGTGTTAAAGTATTCAGTTCTAGAACATGTACTTAATAGACATCGACATTGTCACTCGTCAGCAATATGAGAAGCAGTCCAGATTATAGAAACAAAAGGATTATAAACTGACCAAGTTTTTAGTCAGACGTAGAGTAGGTGTCGCCATAAAAGGGATGCCTTTGCAAGTAGGCCTATACACTTTCTGATTTATTATCTAAGCCAAGCCTAGTCAGTGCTCATCAGCTTGTTTTGAAGACCCAGTGGCGGATCCAGAATGTGCAAGAGAAGGGGGCGTAAGTCACATTTTGGCTGAAAAAAGGGTGTTAGCTTTACTTTATTTCAAAAAAATGCGTGAAAATGCAATATTTTCACCAAGAAGGGGGGGGCGTAGGCCGGGTACGCCCTATGCAGGATCCGCCACTGAGACCAAACAAATATAAAGTACTCAATGTAATTAAATAAGTCAAGCCCAAACAGAAAAAGACTGACCCTCTAAAACACAGACAGTTAGGCTCTGCTAAAATGAAAATGAATAAGAAAAAGTTTTTGTTTATGGAGATATCCATAAGTGTATTGACATATGGCTTTGATACGCCAAATGATTTTAATTTTCATACATACTGTAATAAGTATCAACCTATACATGTGTTAGTGATCCAGACAAGTGGAAAAAATGTAGACTGCATCTCTACTGCTTGTTTGTTTGACTAAATATGAACTGTGAATTTATGTGAATGTGTTTATTTGAAGGTGGAACAACATACGTGAGGTGGGGGAGGACATCGTGCGCCCAGGAGTCCAAGCTCGTCTACCACGGTATGTTATCATCATTTAGCTCATTGGCCCAAAGTTACTGTTAAAACACACCACTACATTATTTTTTTTGTCCGATCACGACATTATAAGACGGGAATGGAGAGTTATTGTGCATCAAGTAAAGATCAATTCTAATGGTAGGCCTATGCTACTATAATCAGTCAGGTGTGACCAAACTGGTGATTATGAGGCATTTTCCTTATGGTCGGATGTTTTTAAGTCAGTTAAAACCATCGAAGCTGTACATTCTTAGCTTTGAGAATTACAGCTCACACTATTATTATTTTTATTAACACAAATATCTGTATCAATGCCAGCTGATACAGTGATGATGTTGGCTGTCATGTCTTCAGATTGACATAAAAGTTCTGTTGAAAGCTTGTCAAAAAGTGGTAGATGAAAATTAATGTACCAAGCGGAAATGTACGAATCAAACTAGATAAAATCCTATGACTCGAACTAAGCATCCTAGCGCTGTCGGGGTGAGCTCATTTGAAAGCCTGTGCAAATCTTGTTCTACAATTTTAATGTGCAAAGCGCCGTCAGTGCAACAGAAACTGCGTGAAATGAGAAAATGATTTATTCAAAATCATAACATCTTGTCTCTTTCAGGATATGCAGCTGGATCGGCTTATGATCAAGCAGGAAGCGGGGCTAACTTCCTTTGCCTGGTGAAAGATCCCATCTTTAGAACTAATGAGCCAGGCGTGCATAGAGGACACCTGCAGGGAGTGGAATATGAGAACCCTATCGCTCCAGCAGCTACGCAGAGAGAAGCTCCTTGTGCCGTATGTGAGGCCCCGAGATGTGCCGTGTTCATGATGCCAGGGAGAGATGAGTGTTATGACGGCTGGGTCACTGAGTATGCCGGGTGGCTGGCCTCCTCATACGACGGTACTGAACGCCATCGCTCTGAGTTCATATGTGTTGATCGTGACGCTCAAAATCTGGGTACAGCAACCAACAACAACCAAGCTCTGTGGTATCCTGTGCGCACAGTATGCGGGTCCCTGCCATGTGGTGTTTATCCTAATGGCCACGATACCAGATGCGCTGTTTGCTCTCGATAAATAACAACAACCTTGGCCCGTAGTCTCGTACAAGTTACGATATATCCTAGGCTTCTGATTGGTCAAGATGGCCAACTCAACCAATTAGAAGCCTACGATATATCGTGACTTGTACGACTATACGGACCCTGGTTATCTTAAAAATGAAAAACAGGACATGAAATTATGATAAAGAAATTTCTGCTACAATAATTACAATTAGGACATTTTAATCAAATTGTTTAGTACTATATTGGATTTTTTTGTTGAAACCTGTATTTCTCGAAATTTACAGTTTCTTTGCGACCACATAATTATAAATTTTAACATTCATAGCCAGCATCTTTGATTTAGAAAAACAGTTCAAACATTGAAACGGTTGGCCGCACGAAAAGGGTTATTGTTTGCTAGAAGGAATATTAGTGCCCCCCTAAAGATTACATGTAATTGTGGTAATTACTGTAATTTTTTATTCAAGAAGCAGCGTAACTCGACGGATACACATGTAAAATCACATTGTAATTACTTAATAGCGTCACAAGCATATAAAGGGTTGGTGATTTCATATACAACATAGTTATATTATCTTATTTGCTGTAATTTGCTGTAATATATGCTAAACATTTATTGCCAATGTTAATCATTTGATGTACACAGTTTTGTTGTCCGTCATTTTTGTCTTCAATTATATCGAAGATTTAATTGCTATTTTATTTTTCTTGTAATCTATATCCTGTGAACAAATTGATTTAAAATACACAGCAAATGTTAATCTAACAAAAGTGATTAATCTATATAAATTGTCATCTATAAATATAACAGTCTTTAATTAACATTTATGCATTTTACAATGCTGCACACAAATGTAAAACAACACAAAAACTGTGAGATTTACATGTGTTTTTCACCCAATGTTTATTCTATACCTGCTTGAAAGATTAACCCTTGTCCTGCTATGCCCGGATATATACGGGGTTAAGGATGTTTAGAATAATAAAAATATCACTTAATTTTGATAAAATTGTTTTCAGTAGATGCTTAGTTGATCTAATAATTTAATTTTAGACATCTCTATTTTTCATAAATACTAATATTTTGCGTCATTTGAAGCTGGCAATTGCGTTAGCAATTCCAGCTTCAACATGTTCAAATGACGAAAAATACAATTGAAACAATTCAGCAGGACAAGGGTTAATACAAATTGTAACAAGTGTTTTTTTTAAGTGTAATTGCTATTGTATCTTGCAATACAGCAGTCTAGCTAATATAATAAGTTACTGATATTTTTAACGCTACATAAACCTTGAAAGCGCTGCATTCTAAAATAAAAAAACACCTAGTTGAAGTGGATGGAAAGTATTCATATTTTTTGTTTGAAACTGCTAATAAAAGATACTAAAAACGATTGCTTAGCGGGTTAAAATATTAAGTGACAGTTATATGTTGGTATATAGAACATTTTGCGTGTCCGGTAAAATGAATTATATGTTTATACTCTGAATATGTTATCATATCATATCAGTTTATTCGATTTATTAAAATTTCTCCATATAACTCTTGGCTGTACATGTTGTTCCCATTTTACTATACATTTGAAACAAGGTGTTGGTGTGTATTATTTAATTCATATTTGACCATTCATTCAGAAATCGTATTTTTTGTATAACATCTGGACAATGAATGCGGAATCAACTTTTTCTAATGTTGAAAATAATACAAACTATTTGTATATTTTGTCCTAATTTTTAAATATTGTTTCATAATAATTTGACATTGGCTCTGTATTTTTTAAAAATTGTGTTCAGGATTCAGGTCAAATGTGAAGTTATTGGTGTTATGATTCTTCTTCCAAAATTATTGGTTCAATTATACATCGATTTGTCTCATGATTGATAGGAGAGCTGTAAGTAATGTGAACATTATTTATTTCATGGAAATAGTATCCGAGTAATACTATATATATTGTGACCTTGGATATGTAGGGTGTAACCGCCACGTCACAAAGTGGCATGTCCACGGGGACAATATATCAAAAGGTTACATTGGAACTTTTCAAAACCAACATTAAAATGCATTAAGTATTTTAAATCATATAATTTTAAAAATCTTCACCCTAATGTCCCGGACCAATGCATTTAAAATTACAGCCCTGATGAGCAGATGATGATTGGAAATTACAATTGTGTGTCCTAAATGGGCGATTGACAGGCATTGTGAGTTAAAGTGGCACCGTTTTAGCCCATCCACGTTGAAGTTCGTAATATGATGACATGCCAGTTAAATTATAAAAAATGTCGAGGCTTTAACGTATTTTTTCAATAATTTTTCGTGAAAAGACAAATAAAAATGGCTGTCTTGATCTTATTTCCCCCAGGTTGGCAAACTCATCAAAGAAATCAGTGAAATATTCTTGTGGTATAAATTTGAATTCAATAGTTTCAAAAAGTTTCAATATTGTTATATTCACGAGACAAAAATACGGATTTAAAATACCAAGGTCATTAAGGTGAAAGAAATGTCAAATGTGAACCAACTCACGATCTAGTCATAGTTAGTCACTTGAAAATTCGTTTAATATTCTAGACTAAACAGATCTATAACTTTGGTGACAAAATATGCTAGATGCGTATTTTTTTACAACGCCATAGACGGATAGCCATATGGACGACAATATGAGTTCAGCTAAGTTGTTTCTCCCTTGCGGGATCGACCTGCAGCGGTCGATCCGGCGGCGCGCAGGAGGGGTCGATCCACAGTGATCGCCTGTCCTGTAGCTGAAGAAAGCAGAGCAACACCTACAGTGGTGTCCTGTACTGTGCTGAGAGATAAATAAAAATATCTATGAACATTCATACATTTAAATACAACTGAGTGTTGCACAAATACATATCTGGGTTCAAAAAACATAGGTCACATAGAGATATAGAGATATGGACAATAATTATGTTTTATCATAGGTCCCATAGAGATATAGAGATATGGACAATAATTATGTTTTATCGTAGGTCACATAGAGATATAGAGATATGGACAATAATTATGTTTTATCTAACCGTTTTCATTGACCATGTTGACTATTTTGTTTTGTTGCTGATTTTTATTATCTTGTGATGGAATTTATGTTTCAACGTATGTGAAGACATGAATGTTTACTGCCCTGCAACATGCAATATATCACTGTAACAGGAATTCTAGTTTACCGAAGTAAATCGGTAAACTAGAACAGGTAACGTATTTACTATTGAGATGTGACTTGGTGAAATTTGATCAAACAGTTAGGTCATTAAATAATGAGTGTATTGATAAAACGTGTAGAAATAGGTCCATTCATTGCAAAGATATTTATATTTTCCAAACTTTACCTCCACTTTGACGAACATAGTGGAAACACCTCATATGTTGGAAAATGGGCTGTCCCCATATGTTAGAAAATAACCTGTGCAAGAAAAAACTGATGCCACAATTTGCTTGTACTACCTGAGATCCATTCAACCATTCTGTCAATTCAGACTCTAGATACTACGCTGGTTAAACGAGCTCACTAACTAGAGCCCCTACAAAAAGTACATGTAGCTCCTGGACGATAGACGACGATGGCAGTCGACAGGCGAGTTTAAACTTTTACTAGGTAGTGGCCTCCAAATGGTAGTTTCCCGTCTTTTACTTTTTTTTCAATCTTAACTAAAAGACGGGAATTATTGCGGTATGTAAAATACCAAATAAATATTATTGGGGTAGCTAAAATACCCGATAACAAGGTATTTTTAAGTACGATTGTAACAAAACCGCCATAGCGGAACAATCAATAGCACGCTTATACAAATAAACCACCCAGTAAATTGTATAACAATTAAAAGTGTGTCATTTATCGGATGATAAAATTTAATTTTCACACAAAGGTACAAGCAGCTAATAGTAAGATTAAAAGGACTGGCCCAGGCTAAAATCATAAAAAAATCGGTGATTTTATTTTGGCTTCTTAATATGACCATATTGAAAAGAGACGTCAACCCTTGACGCCATCCCGACGCCAACACGACACGGCGGACGGCGAAGGGTTGGTTTTCAATCTTAGACTCCAGGCTCATTCAACAAAGTCCTTCTCTAGAAAAACGTCGTGTTTATTTCTCCTCACTGTGTGGACCACATATAATATACAGATACAACTACATAGTCAGTTGACTCTACCCAACGTGGCAGAGAACATAAAACCACTTGGTTCTAAACCAGAGCGCTCACCATCGTGCCTGTGACAGCACTCTGGCCCGCCTCAACCTCGTACCAATCCCGCATCACTCTCCTCGACGACGTTCGTCACTTATATGCATCATAATCACAACATTGATTTAACATCTAATCATACATGATCATAATCGACACATTGAGTTAACATACATTTCCTGGCGACGGTCGCCCGTCCATCAGCCTTGATGGCTCGGCTGACCTTTGCCTGTGCTGACCAATCCATTACTGACCCAATCCAATCATGGATTGTCCTGTTCCCTTCTGGTCAGATCAACAGTAGTTATCATCTCTGCGTTTGCCTACTGCGTTAGGCATGCATAAGTTTACATAGGCCTATCCCTCAAAGTTAAAAAACGGATTATGTTCTTTTAACTCCAACTTACACTTATAAAATTATGCATGAACATACAACAGTGGTTCACGTTATGTGAGTAAGATGAACATTTCTTAAGTAACAACAAGTCTGCACAACACTGAAGAGCACAACAATGAAAGAACATGTCAATGAGTCATTAATAAATACTCTTGATAACGGTTCTTGTTCGCATCGGTAATAGTACACTAATATGTCCATACTTCATTACTTAACTAAGTAGCACACAATATTACGTGATTGTCCTCACTACACTTGTTATCATGTCCTCTCTGGTCGCGTTACTGCGATCCAGCGATACAACGTAACGTTCACAACTTTGACGCATGGCACGTCCACCATAGCAAGAACGCACAACTAATGACTAGAGCAACCGGCGACAACAAAGACAACGGCAATGCCCAGCGGAACGAGGACGCCGGCCTGACGTATCTAATGTCCAGCTGGGTCACCGAGCTATTAATTTTGCAAGGGTTATGTCCTCAATTTGGGGTGATGCTTGTCAGTCCGGGTGCTCGAGGCGTGTTTGTAAGAGCTCTTGTTTCACAATAATACATAGTTTAATTAATGCATGCAATCAATGATTATTAAGAATAGCTAGTGCTGTCCCTGTTGACCTGCAGATGGTACACCACCCCAGTGTCCATTCGCATGCCTGCAGGCAACGTTCAGCAGCAATTCTCGAGATATACATAATATAGTTTAACAATGTCTTGTGGATAACCACAACAATGTCATAAAATCCCACGTCATTTATATACCAATGACATGAACACATGGCATAGGGCGACCTCTCTGCAGAAACCTCGGTCACCAGGGCAGCGTTATAACAACTAACTGATCCCGTCGTTAGGTGATGTCACCATTTAACA
This sequence comes from Flabesymbios commensalis, assembly GCA_964017125.1. Classification (NCBI taxonomy): domain Eukaryota; kingdom Metazoa; phylum Annelida; class Polychaeta; order Terebellida; family Flabelligeridae; genus Flabesymbios; species Flabesymbios commensalis. Next base: position 1,518,751 of record OZ024907.1, on the reverse strand, counting down.
CAAATGTGTTGGTTTCAGAGAAGGCGTCATTTTGTCACATATGCTATGACATACTCGAACCCAGCCCTCAGCTCATAGGCTGTTCATGTGTGGGGTTCGAACCTGCCCCACGCTGCGCGTTTGACACCGCAACAGCTTTGGGGGTTCTGTACTTGTCCTCAGTCACTTACGTGGGACCGGTTCCGTACTGATACATTATACACATAATATTTACTAGCGATTCCGTGGACTGTGAACACCTTTGTTAGGTCTGCTATCACTCGGTTATCACAATACATGTTGATACCATGCGAGACCAGGTTATAACAGATCCACTCGCTAAAATTCCTGCTTCACCCTCAGCGTCGTCTGGACAACAATATCTCCACTGAGAATTATTCCAAACTCCAGAGTTGCGCACCTCGCACTGGTAGCAATCAGATCAGTTGAGCCAAAAATCATGTACACTCTCTTTGGCGAACATACTCTGATTAACCTGTGAGCTCTCACTATGAGCAGTCACATTTCCCACGAAACCCGCCAGTATCATATTGTACTGGGGACACTGGTTTCGCATCAATCAGAATTTACTAACCCTTTAATTGATGTGCAATTTTATTTACTTCCCATTCACTGCACCCTAACCCTGGTGAACTGCTATCGCAATTCTCACCTCCTAGTGAATAGCTACAAATTACCTAATTTTGTTAAAATATTCAAATGCAACACATCAAATGAGCATTATCCTCATTTTAATGGGTTGTATCATTTTCTATAATCAGCATATTTGATAAATATGACATTGGACTCGTAAATGCCTCCTGAGGAATTCAAGGGTTATTAAACAACCAGCCACGATTCATTAATGTTATGGGAAGAATCTGGGGAGGGCCATCGTAGCCTCAATTTCCGTTATTCTTTGTTCCCAAACATTAACATTATTATGAGTGGTAATTCTGATATTTATTTTCAATCCCAACCTTGCCCACTTTGCCTCTTAATACCGTCATATTCCTCCAAGGTTTCAATTTGATAGAAAAACAATTCAGTGAACGTATTCTCACTCATTACCAAATTCAAAATTTTCGTTTTGTCATTAATTATGACATATGAACCAGTTTTACTAACTACTTCCAATTTTGATCAATAATTCAACAGAATGATGTAGCATTTCGCTACATATTATTGAGCAAATTGAACCATGTTATCCGGTTATATGCGGTCTGACGTACTAGAGGTGTGAGGGGTGTAATTATTATCAGGTGTAGCACAAAAATTTCACATACCTTTTTCCGAAAACAAGTCGGCATTTATCCGACTCACTTAGATAATGTGCTAATCACTGTTGTTAATCATGTCTAGTCCGAGGAGCATTTAACATACTCCTATGCATTATTGGACCGATGTGAACGCCGTCGACTACGGGTCGACCACAGGGCGTTCACTGCCCGACCTGACACTTATTATGATAACAGTGACGCATTCTTCAGCAGCGCACTTCCCCATCATTCCTCTCACTGTGCTGCGACACAGGTGTGGGTAAGTGTGGTTGAGTGTGGTGAACCCGTCCAACACCCAAAATGTCAGCTTGTCACCATGCAGCTCCCTGGCAACCACCGCGATCAAAATGTGATTTTGATCAGCTCTTCTGCTCTCCACTGGGCTGTCATCATCGGCAACGTTGCAGAGATGTTTTCTGAAATTGATATCTGCATTTGTGACTGTCCTGCGTGTTTTTGCTTTTTTCCATGGCACTGGGCGACGCCCTTTAATTGACGTGGACATTGCCATAACACTGTTTATTTTAATTGATGTGGACGTAGCCATAATACTGTTTATATACACTGTTTACACTTCTAAATTAAAGATCCAGCAACGGCTTCAGTAGCAATTTTCAATTTCAAGTCACATACCTTGTAACTATTGGCAGGAAAAATATTTCAGGAAACCTTCAGGGAATAAAAACTTGTTCACAACCATCGTCAGCAGCAGACGTTATCCGTCCACCACTCCAGTCCTCCTACAGGTTTTAACATCGTCCGAATTTCCTTCTGCCACTGCTGTCACTGAAGCGCTGCCAAACTAGATCAATGTCACAAGCCATATCACTGTCCTGCTGGTCCAGCGCTAACACCGGCGCTGACGCAACTATAACATAGTGCCAGTAACATCAGCAGCCCAAGCAAAAACTGTCCTCTCTGTCACTGTCTTCTCTCTCTTAAGACGTCAAATATTGACGTCAAGTCGTCCACACAGATCCTCTAGCAAGCTCGCCAATGAAAAGAGACGTCAACCCTTGACGCCATCCCGACGCCAACACGACACGGCGGACGGCGAAGGGTTGGTTTTCAATCTTAGTCTCCAGGCTCATTCAACAAAGTCCTTCTCTAGAAAAACGTCGTGTTTATTTCTCCTCACTGCGTGGACCACATATAATATACAGATACAACTACATAGTCAGTTGACTCTACCCAACGTGGCAGAGAACATAAAACCACTTGGTTCTAAACCAGAGCGCGCACCATCGTGCCTGTGACAGCACTCTGGCCCGCCTCAATCTCGTACCAAGCCTGCATCACTCTCCTCGACGACGTTCGTCACTTATATGCACTTTACATCATCATAATCACAACATTGATTTAACATCTAATCATACATGATCATAATCGGCACATTGAGTTAACATACATTTCCTGGCAACGGTCGCCCGTCCATCAGCCTTGATGGCTCGGCTGACCTTTGCCTGTGCTGACCAATCCATTACTGACCCAATCCAATCATGGATTGTCGTGTTCCCTTCTGGTCAGATCAACAGTAGTTATCATCTCTGCGTTTGCCTACTGCGTTAGGCATGCATAAGTTTACAATATGATGTAAACATGTCCATAGACTAGAACTGCACAAGTTTTTTAATTTTTGTGCCGCGCATTCACCAGTTAGACTAGATATAGAGACGAAATCTCCGATTTCTAATTATTGACAACCATGTCAAAAATAGGAAATACGGGAATTTCGTATCTATATCTAGCCTAACTGGTGAATGCGCAGCAGACAAATTAAAAAACTTTTGCAGTTCTAGTCTATGGACATGTTTACATCATATGGTCATATTAGTAGGCCAAAATAAAATCACAGATTTTTTTATGATTTTAGCATGGGCCAGTCCCTTTAATGTAATCTATCAACAGTTGATTGTGTATTATTAGACTATTTTCGTGTGGCTTTTATGTGAGTTTCTAAAAAATTCTGAATTTGTGGTATTACATGTTTCATACAGTATACAGTACAGACAAGACAAGAGTTGCCAAGGAGGCATTAGGACTGAGTATAACATATACAAGGTCATTTCTAAAATTTACTAATTATTATCTTGGCAAAGATAGCCAACTTTTCGCCCTTTACTTGTTTAAAAAGTTCTTGATGGTAAATAGCTGCAGGTCTTATATAGTATTTTGCCTCTATATATTGTGTACGTTCTTCTTTGAAATTAACACAGCAAAGTAAATAGTAAAATTAATTCCCAAATCTGTTTTATAAAATTAGCACACACGCATATCACGAAGGACTTGGTACCTGACCACAGGGTCGTCATCTATTTTGAGCAGACGGCACATCTTAGATCTTTAGCGCTGGGATAATAGCTACATGGGCCGGTATTCTCGTACAAGTTACGATATATCGTAGGCTTCTGATTGGTCGAGATATCTCGACCAATCAGAAGCCCACGATATATCGTAACTTGTACGACAATACGGGCCCTGGTTTGCACAGGATAAAACAGGGCGCCATTATGGTTTGTCGACAGACCACCATTCTGTGCAACATCGTCCATGCAGATAAACTCTGTGCGTCCGTGATGATTGCCGTAGTATTCCGCGGCCAGCCATCCGGCATATTCAGTTACCCAGCCATCGTAACACTCGTCTCTCCCCGGTATCATCACCACAGCACATCTTGGGGATCGGCACACAGCACAGCGAGCTTCTCTGTCCTGACTGGCTGGGGGAGTTTTACATCCATTCACCCATCAACCCATCCACCCATTGAGTCATCAATATATCGATCCATCCATTCATCCATTCGAATATTTAATCATCAATCTACAATTCCATCCACCCAAACACTCATTCATTCATCTATACATTCAACTATACATTCATTCATCCACCCGCCTGTCCATCCATCCATCTATGCATCTATCCATCTATCCATGCATCCATCCATCATTCATTTATCTCATTGTCATTTTCTTTTCATCAATTCATCATTACACATATCGATGATCCATCAACCCACCCACTATTTTTTCCATCCATCCTTCAAGCATCCAATCCACCAAACCAACCATCCATCAATCAACCCACCACTTATTTATCCATTAATCCATCCGTTATTGAATAACTTACCTTCCAGTACAAAATTCCAGTGCCCTTTTATTGAGTTTGCCAATTGTTTTAAAATGGCCTAGTGTTAGGGTTAGGATTAAGGATTATTCCAGCTCATACAGAGCATTTACTATGTTGATTTAATGTTGGGCCATCGTCACAGACGTTGGCCCAACATTTAGTCGACATTGGGTCAACGTCCGGTTTTCTCGGATGTTGACAGATCAAACTAGCACATGAAGAGTTTCTTCCCCATCCACGTGTGAAAGTCAGTATTGTGGGGAGCCTCCGTCACCGAGAGGTAGCGTGCTCGGCCTCAGACCGCCACGGCGCGAATTTCGAATCCTGTGTCTGGAGGACAGTGTCATCTCAATCATCTCACCATCCTCAGGAGGTTTTCCTGGCCCAGTTTAGCCTATATGTGCACAAAGGTGGCCTAAAGCCCGATTCATTTCATTTTGTAACATGAAGAGCAATTAAGAAGCGGCACAATATTTACTCAAGTCTATCTATAGAAAATGAGAAAAACAGGAGAAAAATTATTCAAAGGTATGGTCAGCTGTTAAAATATGCTGGACATGGGTCCCCCAGGATGCAATAGTGACTGTGGGTAGGCCTAGGCCACATTCTATAATAATAGTAAATATACGTTTTATACCCAGGGCCGCATTAAGAGCAAGTTCCCAAATCATAGCAAGGCCATAATACTTGAGAGACATCTATGAGTTAATGAACCCAGCAAAGCTCGTAGCTGTACGTTGGGTCTGAAAACTAGCTGATTATGTTACTGCGCGGTGGGGGGGGGGGGGGGGGGGGTCCCCAGGCATATATTGCCAAGTGGGCTTTCCCAGCAAACATAATGCACTCAACCAATGTTGTTTTAATGTTAGGCCAGCGTGGCAGACGTTGGTATAACATTAAAACAGCGTTGGGTGATTGTGCCAGGGTCTTGTAGTCAGGTTGAATTACTCAAGCTGAATGCAATCAAAATGTACTGTATACAGAAGGCCTACACGTGACCTACGCATGTGAATTTCCAATATGACTGGATCTTTAACTATTTAACCTTTTAAGCACTATAGTCGTTTACATTCCGTTTTATTAGCCGATCAAATCACTGTTATTGAGAATAGAATGAGTGTTTAAAAATCGACATTTGCAAGTTTTTGTGAACTCCAATTAAACAAATATGAGTAATTTCCAGTAACTTGAAGACGTGGTTCGCGGTAGCGAGACACAACTATAAGTGGGTAAAAAATTAAATGAGATACGAGTGCGAGGTTAAGCTTTGTCGTCACACCCCATGGCATATTTTGAATAAGATGCATTGCATTAAAAATGATATAATTCATCCCCGAGAAAGTTATGAGGTTCAATAATTTTACACTTAATATAATCCATCACCCTGAGGAAGTTACGGTGTTTCATTGTATTACACTTGATATAATTTATCACCCTGAGGGAGTTACGGGATTTAATTATATTACACTTGGTATAACCCATCACCCTGAGGAAGTTACGAGGTTTAATTATATTACACTTGATGTAATCCATCACCCTGAGGAAGTTATGATGTTTAATTATATTACACTTGATATAATCCATCACCCTGAGGAAGTTATGAGGTTTAATTTTATTACACTTGATATAATCCATCACCCTGAGGAAGTTATGAGGTTTGATTCTATTACACTCGATATAATCCATTTAACGCTGCTCCACCGTCTGCGACGCTGGGCCAACAAACCATCCGTGGATGAACGCCTCGTACTTTCTGGAATTCTGTCAAACAATCGTAAACAGCGGTAGCTGCTCACTTGAAGAATTTACAGTTACTGTTGCTCACAGTGTAAATCTTTGTTTCTGGCAATAAGTAAACCAATAACCATAATCTGCACGACAATGTCCACTCTGGCAAAACGCCACGCGATTTGCACTGTGGTTAAATGCCTTTCTATACCCGCCGTCAGATTAACTTGTATCGCATGTTTTTCGCCGATTTCTCAGTCAATTCTCAACCGATTTTGATGAAATTTTGCAAGGACTATTTTCGAGTCCCGCGGCGACTACGGTAAAATTTTCATCAAAAACTATTATATAGTTTAATAGTTAGACTATTTGACATGTGGTAAATTTTTAATTACGACGTTCCTCTATAAAACCATTAAACTGGTTAAATTAAAGTTTGTTTTTAGCTCTGTATTGCATCACATGGCCGATGGTCTAACTTTTTAGCTATATTATATTTTCCAATTAAAATTTCACGGTAGTCGCCGCGTGACTCGAATAGAGTCCTTGCAAAATTTCATGAAAATCGGTTAAGAATTGACTGAGAAATCGGCGAAAAAACTGCGATACAAGTTAATCTGACGGCGGGTATAGCTAGGTTGACTTGTTATATACAAGTTAATCCGACGGCGGGTATAGCTAGGTTGACTTGTTATGTATAGTTCAGCCCTTACAGCGCAAGGACCGTCTTTATACGTCAGAATCTGACGTCTGTAGACGTCAGATTCTGACGTATAAAGACGGTCCCCGCGCTGAAAGATATAATCTATTTATAATGGTCGTAGACCCATAACATAGGTATTCAAATGAATCAGAAAGAGCTGACTAAGACGTTTATATTGATTTTAAGTTGAAAAACCCTTTGGACTCCATGTTTTTTTTAAATAATCACCGCCTTAAGAGTTCATGTGATTCCTGTTTGATCTCACCGCATGCTGTTTGATCTCACCGCATGCTGTTTGATCTCACCGCATGGATACCGCTTTGTATCCATTGGATTCGAAAATGTTAAATTGAACCCTTTATCCACCCTTTATCCATCAAATTATATAATTTGAATTTTCATCCATTTGAAGTTGTGTCTCGCTGACGCGATTCACAACTTCAAGTGAGTGAAAATTATTCAGATTTAACGAAATGGTTGTCAAAGAGTTTGAAATACTGCCGTTTGGCGTGAAGTTTCCTTTTTACCTTTAATACATTTTGTCAAGTTGAGCTATTTTAGAAAAATACATATGCGGCGATAGCTAGTGAAGGTTTTACTGTAAGTCACTTTAAGATAGACATTTGCTGTTGGGCCTATATAGTTGGTGCTACATACTGATGTATTACCTAACTTTTTTTAAACCCTCCCACCCCTTCCACCCTGGAAACGAATGAGTATTGTGGGGAGCCTCTGTAATCGAGAAATAGTGTTTTAGGGGCTTATACTGTTATACAGTGTCGCAGCAGCATCCATTGTGTTAACTGTTCAACTCGATAAACTAAGCAGCTCTATATGTACACTCTAATGACAGATAGAACTGACATACTACGCCCCAGTGAACGCAAACCCTTAGATGTTACATTGAAATGTGTCTTTCTTTGAAAATATATAGCATGCTTTGCAGCTTATTAACACTTAGCTGGTTAATGCTAGTGAATGCCATAGTGCCCGCAAAGGCAACTGTTCATTAACCCTTTCAAGCCTGAGTTTACCATTGTCATCTTCATCCACTACAAGTCGCGAATTGCTGTCGCAATTCTCGACTTGTAGTGAATGAAGATGACTTACAGTGGGTGACAAATGAAATAAAGAAAGTGTTATTTTTAAGACATGTCCTCGAAAATTGTCGCACTAAAACCACTAGTTGTAGAAAATTAGGTATTTTTTTCAGAGATGCAAGATGATGCTTTGAGGCATCGTGAGGACTTAAAGGGTTAATTTGATAAATCATTCACATCTGTTTGTCTGGGGGGGGGGGGGGGCAGTGTACATATTCGTTCCTGGTACTGCTCTAATTAACGTACTTGATGTACGGGTTGCTGATGTTCACTCTGGCAAAATGCCACACCATTTAAACGGTCTGGAAATGATTAAGAACGTCGCTAGACCTGACTAATTACTTAGTACGGGGTTCCCGGAGATTTCCTCTGTGTGAGATACTCGCCTGGCATCATGACATCCAAGGACGGCACTATAATACAGGTAAGTGTGTGTGATCTGAGGATTCAACTAAGGTAACAGAGACATCCAGGCCGGAATACAGGTTTATGGTCGAGCTGTCTGTCATTTTGTATTATTAAAACACACCACTACATTATTTTCTTTGTCCGACCACTACATTCTAATCCGGGATTGGAGAGTTATATTGTTGATCAAGTACAGACCAATGATCATGGTAGGCTTATGGGGCAATAAGCAGTCAGGTGTGACCGAGTTGTTGATTATGAGGGATCCTCATTATGGTCGGATGTGTTTTAAGTCAGTTAAAACCCTCGTAGCTCTACATTTTTAGCTGTGGAAACAGCGTCGGCCTTCGTCCTGGGCCTTTTCCACAGCTAAGAATGTAGAGCTCCTATACATAAGCACCATACACCACAGATACTGCAGTATTATTATATGAACACATCAATACTTTGCACTGTCCCGATTTAAAGGGCGTAGTAAGAATAAATTACTACACCACGCGTTCTGTACAAGTTCACGTTACAGACTCAACTTCAAACTAAACTTGAACTAAACTTGACAACTAAACTTGAAAACTAAGCTTGAACTAAACTTGAACTTCTTCTGTAAAAGCTACCACACATAGATGTTGCGCGGCCGTTTTTGAAACACTAACATTATCATCCAGGCCGAGCTACAACTGTCATTAGCGAGCTGTCGTAGTTCTCCTCATTAAATAATTGTAAGTGTTATTTATATATCTATTGAAAACATCAAAACGAGTAAAGGTTTTTCAGCAGCGCCACCGTTTCTAGAGCAGCTTTTCCGTTTGTTTTGCACGTCCATGTCATAAACCAGTTGTATGCCGTTTTAGTCTTGCACCGCTGTCTATATGGAGTCGCCCAGCGGTTTTTTAAAAAAGCGACGCCGATGTATTTAATTTCGCATCGCTGTTTTTAAATTCGCGCTGCCTTTTTATCAACGGTACCGTTTTCAGACTCTCATCGTCGCTTTTAGTTTCGCGTCGCCTTTTTTAAATTCGCGTCGCTTTTTTTAGATTCGCAGTGCGTTTTTGGGTTGAGGATGCTTTTATTAGACTCGTGCATCTATTTTTAGATTCGCGCTTTTGGATTCGCGCTGTCGTTTTTAAATTCGCGTTGCTGTTTTTAGATTCACTTCGTCGTTTTCAGATTCACGATAATGATTTTTGATTTAAGCTGTTTTCGTTTTTTTAGATTCCCGCTGCGTGATTAGATACGGGCTGCCGTTTTTAGATTCATGCTGTCGTTTTTAGATTCGCGTCGTCGTTTTTTAATTCGTACTGCCGTTTTTAGATTCGCGCTTCTGTTTTTTAGACTCGCTGCCGTTTTTTAGATTCGAGCCGCTGTTTTTAGATTAATTGTGCTTTTTTAGACTCGCGCTACCCATTTTTAGCTTCACGCTGCAGTTTTTAGATTTACGCTGTCGTGTTTAGATTCGGGTAGTCGATTTAAATTCGTGCTGCTGCTCATTTATTCTCGCTGCGTTTTTATATCTCTTTTGCCGTTTTGGATTTGCGCTGTCTTTTTTACGTCGCCATTATTGTCGTTTTTTGAATTCACTTTGCAATTTTTAAAGCTGCGTCGCCGTTTTTAGATTTGAACTGCCGTTTTATAATTCGCGCTACCGTTAGATTCGCGCTGCTGTTTTTTTTATTCACGCTGTTTTTTTATTCAAGCTGTCGGTTTTTAGATTCGCGTGGCTGTTTTTGAAATTGTCTTTAGATCTGCATAACCGTCTTTAAATTAACGCTGCAGTTTCTAGATTATATTCGCGGTTTTTAGATTCACGTCGCCACTTTTGGATTTGCGTCGTCGTTTCTTGGTTCGCTTTGCCGTTTTTTAAACTGCGGCGCCGTCTTTTAGATTCGAGCTGTCGTTTTTTTTATTTTAGAATTGGGCTGCAGTTTCAGATTCACGTTGCCGTACTTATAGGCTTATGCGCGTTTTAATATTCGCGATGTCGTATCTATTAGATTCGCGTTTCCGTTTTAAGATTCGCGCTGTCGTTTTTTGTTGTTAATACACGCTTCCGTTTTTAGATTCCACCCAGACACCACATTCACCTGGTGATTTATTTTCTTTTCAGGATGAGAGGAGGATAGGCGCGGGTCGCCTATCATGGCGGTTAGTGACGTCATGGGCGGTCGTGGTCACCCTGTTACTACTGCTCTCACTGATTGCCGGATATGCCTATATCACCAGCTTACACTCAAAATGTGACGTAAGATATTTTGGCACTCATGCTGCTGGCTTTAACTACGAGACGTATGGTGAGATCAGCCCATCTCGCACTCTCTCCTATACGCTTCACTGCTCAGTTTGATTTTTTCCACTTGAAATAGACATTCGTAAGAGAAAATGCATACTGCATCGTTGGGTACGCCGAGATGGTCTAATCTCATCACTCGTCAGCACAAGTCACCACCACATAAAGCCCTCGCCTAAAGGCTCGGGCTCGATGTGGTGGTGACTTACGGTGAGATGAGCCCATCTCGCCTTCCCAACGATGCCGTATGCATAAGCTATAATATCATGGAAATTAAAAGGATAGACATTTGCTGTTGGGCCTATATAGTTGGTGCTACATACTGATGTATTACCTAACTTTTTTAAAACCCTCCCACCCCTTCCACCCTTGAAACGAATGAGTATTTTGGGGAGCCTCCGTAATCGAGAAATAGTGTTTTAGGGGCTTATACCGTTATACAGTGTCGCAGCCGCATCCATTGTATCAACTGTTCAACTCGATAAACTAAGCAGCTCTATATGTACACTCTAATGACAAATAGAACTGACATACTACGCCCGAGTGAACGCAAACCCTTAGATGGGACATTGAAATGTGTCTTTCTTTGAAAATATATAGCATGCTTTGCAGCTTATTAACACTTAGCTGGTTAATGCTAGTGAATGCCATAGTGCCCGCAAAGGCAACTGTTCATTAACCCTTTCAAGCCTGAGTTTACCATTGCCATCTTCATCCACTACAAGTCGCGAATTGCTGTCGCAATTCTCGACTTGTAGTGAATGAAGATGACTTACAGTGGGTGACAAATGAAAAAAAGAAAGTGTTATTTTTAAGACAATTACTCGAAAATTGCAGCACTAAAACCGCTAGTTGTAGAAAATTAGGTATTTTTTTCAGAGATGCAAGATGATGCTTTGAGGCATCGTGAGGACTTAAAGGGTTAATTCGAAAAATCATTCACATCTGTTTGTCTGGGGGGGGGGGGTAGGGGGGGGGGGCAGTGTACATATTCGTTCCTGGTACTGCCTTAATTATCGACCTTGATGCACGGGTCGCTAATGTTCACTCTGGCAAAATGCCACACCATTTAAACGGTCTGGAAATGATTAAGAATGTCGCTAGACCTGACTAATTACTTAGTACGGGGTTCACGGATATTTCCTCTGTGTAAGATACTCGCCTGGCATCATGACATCCAAGGACGGCACTATAATACAGGTAAGTGTGTGTGATCTGAGGTCAACTAAGGTAACAGAGACATCCAGGCCGGAATACAGGTTTATGGTCGAGCTGTCTGTCATTTTGTATTATTAAAACACACCACTACATTATTATCTTTGTCCGACCGCTACATTCCAAGCCGGGATTGGAGAGTTATATTGTTGATCAAGTACAGACCAATTATCATAGTAGGCCTATGGTGCTATAATCAGTCAGGTGTGACCGAGTTGTTGATTGTGAGGGATCCTCATTATGGTCGGATGTGTTTTAAGTCAGTTAAAACCCTCGGAGCTCTACATTCTTAGCTGTGGAAACAGCCTCGGCCTTCGTCCTGGGCCTCTTCCACAGCTAAGAATGTAGAGCTCCCATACATAACCACCATACACCACAGATACTGCAGTATTATTATATGAACACATCAATACTTTGCCCTGTCCTGATTTAAAGGGCGTAGTAAGAATCAATTACTACACCACGCGTTCTGTACAAGTTCACGTTACAAACTCAACGTGAAACTAAACTTGAACTAAACTTGACAACTAAACTTGAAAACTAAGCTTGAACTAAACTTGAACTTCTTCTGTAAAAGCTACCACACATAGATGTTGCGCGGCCGTTTTTGAAACCGTAACATTATCATCCAGGCCGAGCTACAACTGTCATTAGCGAGCTGTCGTAGTTTTCCTCATTAAATAATTGTAAGTGTTATTGATATATCTATTGAAAACATCAAAACGAGTAAAGGTTTTTCAGCAGCGCCACCGTTTCTGGAGCAGCTTTTCTGTTTTAGCGCGCCGCCCGCCGTTTGTTTTGCACGTCCATGTCATAAAGCAGTTGTATGCCGTTTTAGTCTTGCACCGCTGTTTATATGGAGTCGCCCAGCGGTTTTTTAAAAAAGCGACGCCGATGTATTTAATTTCGCATCGCTGTTTTTAAATTCGCGCTGCCTTTTTATCAACGGTACCGTTTTCAGATTCTCGTCGTCGCTTTTAGTTTCGCGTCGCCTTTTTTAAATTCGCGTCGCTTTTTTTAGATTCGCAGTGCGTTTTTAGATTGACGATGCTTTTAGTAGACTCGTGCATCTATTTTTAGACTCACGCTTTTGGATTCGCGCTGTCGTTTTTAAATTCGCGTTGCTGTTTTTAGATTCACTTTGTCGTTTTCAGATTCACGATAATGATTTTTGATTTAAGCTGTTTTTGTTTTTTTAGATTCCCGCTGCGTGATTAGATACGGGCTGCCGTTTTTAGATTCATGCTGTCGTTTTTAGATTCGCGTCGTCGTTTTTTAATTCGTACTGCCGTTTTTAGATTTGCGCTTCTGTTTTTTAGATTCGCTGCCTTTTTTAGATTCGAGCCGCTGTTTTTAGATTAATTGTGTTTTTTCAGACTCGCGCTACCTATTTTTAGCTTCACGCTGCAGTTTTTAGATTTACGCTGTCGTGTTTAGATTCGAGTATTCGATTAAAATTCGTGCTGCTGCTCATTTATTCTCGCTGCGTTTTTAGATCTCTTTTGCCGTTTTGGATTTGCGCTGTCTTTTTTACTTCGCCATTATTGTCGTTTTTTGAATTCACTTTGCAATTTTTAAAGCTGCGTCGCCGTTTTTAGATTTTATAATTCGCGCTACCGTCTTTAGATTCGCGCTGCTGTTTTTTTTATTCACGCTGTTTTTTTTATTCAAGCTGTCGGTTTTTAGATTCGCGTGGCTGTTTTTGAAATTGTCTTTAGATCTGCATAACCGTCTTTAGTTTAGCGCTGCAGTTTCTAGATTATATTCGCGGTTTTTAGATTCACGTCGCCACTTTTGGATTCGCGTCGTCGTTTCTTGGTTCGCTTTGCCGTTTTTTAAACTGCGGCGCCGTCTTTTAGATTCGAGCTGTCGTTTTTTTATTTTAGAATTGGGCTGCAGTTTCAGATTCACGTTGCCGTACTGGCTTCTGCGCGTTTTAATATTCGCGATGTCGTATCTATTATAATAATAATAATAAGAAGAAAATCTTTATTTAAAGAGGGTCAACCCAATGAGCATTTGCCCATCTTCCTTGGGGCCCATTCAAAAATACAAAATACATAATACATAAGTAATAATGAATATAGTAATAATATATATACAGCATAATCAGAAAAGAATCTTTAAAACTTGTATATGTACTGCCGTGCAAAGGCAAAAAGCAGCATCTGCTTACTATACAAGTAAGCATATACTGCCTCTTGTCTCTGCAGTGTAAGCTATGTACAAGCAATAATGATAATATATATACAAAATTGAATAAGATAGTTGTTGAACAATATATGCTATAAGATTCGCGCTTCCGTTTTAAGATTCGCGCTGTCGTTTTTTGTTGTTAATACACGCTTCCGTTTTTAGATTCCACCCAGACACCACATTCACCTGGTGATTTATTTTCTTTTCAGGATGAGAGGAGGATAGACGCGGGTCGCCTATCATGGCGGTTAGTGACGTCATGGGCGGTCGTGGCCACCCTGTTACTACTGTTCTCACTGATTGCCGGATATGCCTATATCACCAGCTTACACTCAAAATGTGACGTAAGATATTTTGGCACTCATGCTGCTGGCTTTAACTACGAGACGTATGGTGAGATCAGCCCATCTCGCACTCTCTCCTATACGCTTCACTGCTCAGTTTGATTTTTTCCACTTGAAATAGACATTCGTAAGAGAAAATGCATACTGCATCGTTGGGTACGCCGAAATAAATGAAATGAATCGGGCTTTAGGCCACCTTTGTGCACATATAGGCTAAACTGGGCCAGGAGAACCTCCTGAGGATGGTGAGATGATTGAGATGACACTGTCCTCCAGACACAGGATTCGAAATTCGAGCCCTGGCGGTCTGAGGCCGAGCACGCTACCTCTCGGTCACGGAGGCTCCCCACAATACTAACTTTCACACGTGGATGGGGAAGAAACAATTTTGTTTCTTTCAAACCGCCGAGACCGGGAACCGAACCCCGGACTCTGGCGTGAAAGGCAGCGGTGCTAACCACTACCCTAGGGCCCCCGCCCTGGGTACGCCGAGATGGTCTAATCTCATCACTCGTCAGCACAAGTCACCACCACATCGAGCCCTCGCCTAAAGGCTTGGGCTCGATGTGGTGGTGACGGTGAAATGTGCCCATCTCGCCTTCCCAACGATGCCGTATGCATAGGCTATAATATCATGGAAATTAAAAGGTTTAATCTGTGATTACACCCTTTTATCCCGCAGGAAAAAAAAATATAATTTACGGATGATTGACAGATCTGTCTATATATGCCTAATATGTTCAGCAATTTCATTTATGATTGACAATAGACTATATTTAGACAGTAGACAATATGTTTATTGCATAAACAATCAGCTATTACAGAGTACATCGCTGTTTTTTATGGATGCAAACTACAGGATTGTAGTATCATCAGCAAAAAGGATAAAATTAAAAAGTGTACTTTTTATTTCTTTAAATAATTATGTATGTTAAACACCTGGGACACCCGGTCGTATTTATTTTGGTGGTTAAAACTTACATATTATAAAATGATAGAATATCTTTAGAAATAACATAAAAAAAACCGTAATTCTAAATCGAAATTTGTTATGGATTATATGTGCTTGCTGCGAAATGTAATCATTTATATTAAATTAAAATATAATATGAACGTTTTTGTTTAGGAGCGGGGTGACGGTAACTACGATTCAACCAAGGTAAAGACTTTTATCTTTATGTATCTAGACGTTATCCCAGCAAACACAAAACATTTGTATAACATTTGTACAATGTTGGACCGACTTCGAAGAAGTTGGGCCGACATTGTACAAATGGTATGCATATGGTTTGTTTTTGCTTGGATTGCCTCATGTATACACAATGCATGGCTATGTTTTGCTGTTATTTACATATTTTATTACAAATGTTATATACATGTTTTGTGTTTGCTCTGTTATCTGTGTAACTAAAGTTTTGTTATATGTAGGCAATGAAGACGCTTTTCAAATAATTTTGATGAACCGATATAAAAAGATTATTAGTATATAACTGACGATCGTTATGCAACAAATATGAAAAGTATACTTTCTTACAGGAACTTAATGCTATACTGAAAAACGGAGATAATTATGAAAAGGAAACGATTCAGAGAAATATGAACGAACACACTGACTTCATCGTGAAGAAAACTAATGATGGCTACATAGAACTATTGGCTGGAATTAACTATAAAACTGTATGCCAAATGATCATTTTTGTAAAGTTGTAAAACAATTTATTTGAAATTATAATATATCAGCGTAGTGGTACGAAGCATTAAGATATTGTTTAATTTGCAAAAAATACCTTTGAAAGTGCATAGTAGATTAACAGGACTGTATGATGTGTTAAATCGTTTAAACCTTGTACATTTTAATTAAATTTAAAATATATTTATACAAAAAAACGAGAGAAACCTTGCCTTGAAACAAATGTGTAATGTTCCAATTGGTGAATAAAAATATGTTTATACTATGTACATTTTAATTTTCCAGAAAGTGACATCTGTGTACATACCGCAGGAAAACATCTGTGTTCTCTCAGCTGGAGAGAATATGTATTGGTTTGAAGATATGCCTCAGGTAAAGAAAAATCAATATTACTCCTGATGCAATTATTTATCTATAATCATTTATCTATTTTTGATAACTCAAGTGATTTTAGTTCCCACCAACTTAAAGGTGCATCTAGCCACAGGCTGAGCGACCCTACCTTTAGGGGGTCACTGTTGCTAGACTTAACGCAAGTTGGTGGAAATTAAAATTATCCAACTTTGCGCTTAGAGAGTTAAGGTAAAGAGTTAAATTTCTACCGTGGGTCAGAGTTAGAGCTCATTTACAGCACAATCATTAAAAACATATCATTTAATTTCCATGCACACTATGTTTGTAGTAAACCTAAAACCCATCCAATCATTTAATTATCTACCTAAAGTATCCACCACAAGTTATTCTAGAAAATTCATTCGTATTTAAGTTGTTATGAAACTTGCGTGGAAACGATCCATATGGACCTAGCAAATACACTTTTAATTCTTATGCATATCATTTATTATACTCGTAGTCAAAGTCAAATAAATTATTTTTTGTCTAGAATCAGACATTTGATGTGGCAGACATGGTTACGGATGAAGGTGATGTGTACACAGTGGACACTAACAGCAGAGTGACTGACATGACTATTTTGACGCCAGAGATGAGAATATTCTGTCACGGCAAACACATGTTCTGGGCCGTTAAGGGTCAGATGGAGAATCAACGAGAAGATCGTAAGTTAAAGGGACTGGCCCAGGCTAAAATCATAAAAAAATCGGTGATTTTATTTTGGCTTCCTAATATGACCATATGATGTAAACATGTCCATAGACTAGAACTGCACAAGTTTTTTAATTTGTCTGCTGCGCATTCACCAGTTAGGCTAGATATAGATACGAAATTCCCGTATTTCCTATTTTTGACATGGTTGTCAATAATTAGAAATCGGAGATTTCGTCTCTATATCTAGTCTAACTGGTGAATGCGCGGCACAAAAATTAAAAAACTTGTGCAGTTCTAGTCTATGGACATGTTTACATCATATGGTCATAATAAGAAGCTAAAATAAAATCACCGATTTTTTTATGATTTTAGCCTGGGCCAGTCCTTTTTAACTATACAGATAACACCATACATTATCGATAATTATTTGTCCATCAGGAACACTAATAGACCTAAACGCAAATCAGAAAAAAGGCTCATCCAAATCAAATTCTTATAATTAAAATTATCTGAACTTTTTCCAATGTAAATGCAAACAAATTAAGATAATCTTATTTTTAAGATTTTTATTTGGATGAGTTTAGGGACGTATGTGAAACAAATATGCAGGAGGAAGCCAAACGGCAGGGTTCAGGGGGCCTTGAGAAACTGACATATTTTTAGATTGCCTGAGGTGAACTCTGGCAGTTTGAATTTTTTTAACCCTTTCAAGCCTGAATTTGCCATTGTCATCTTCATCCACTACAAGCCGCGAATTGCTGTCGCAATTCTCGGCTTGTAGTGGATGAAGATGACTTGAAGTGGGTGAAAAAATTAAAGAAAATTACCATCTACTAGTAAACCAGTTTCATGGAAATTTTCATTCTAAATTCCCTAGTTATAGGAAAATCAAGTGTGTTTTCAGGCATGGAAAATAATGCATTAATGCATAATGAGGGCTTAAAGGGTTAAAGTAGAAGAGGGGACATGACCCAACGCCCCCTAAATACGCCCCTGCTTAAGATTATGTTAAAGGGACATGCCGAGGTCTAAAATCATCAAAACATCGGTGATTTTATTTTAGCTTAATAATATGCCCAGATGATGTAAACATGTCCATAGACTAGAACTGCAATGTTTTTTTAACTTTTGTGCTGCGCATTTACCAGTTAGGCTAAATATAGATGAAATTCCTGATTTCTAATTATTGACAACCATGTCAAAAATAGGAAATACCGGAATTTCGTCTCTATATCTAGCCTAACTGGTAAGTGCGCAGCACAAAAATAAAAATACTTTTGGCAGTTCTAGTGTGTGTACATGCTTACATCAAATGGTCATAATGAGAAGCAAAAAGAAAATCACCGATTTTTGATGATTTTAGACTTAGGCATGTCCCTTTAACTTTCACTGATTTATTTTATAAAAGTTAAAACTCTGAACTTGAAATGAATAAGGGGTAAGATTATTTCAGTCGTGGGATTTTTATTTTTACCGTCATTTACGGATGGATAACTTTAATAGTCAGTCATCACAATATTATGTTATTGGTTTGCATCATAATCTGTAGAATACCCTCAAGCCAATAATTACTGTATGCAATGTATTGTTTTTTCTTTCAGGAGAGAAGCGTCAGATGTGTTTGAGATGCTTCTACATCTATTCTTACTGTGAGCAATGTGGGCCAGACATCGGATGTTATCTAGGATTGTGTGTTCGTAAAGTCTGTACTATTCTGTGTTTCGGCTGACAAACATATTAACCCTTTGACTTCCAGGCCGGGGTGCATGCCAGGATCCAGATATACTGGTGTACGAGTTCTATTTTTCGTCATTTGAAGCTGGAATTGCTAACGCAATTTCCAGCTTCAAATGACGAAAAATACATAAATGTAGTATATATTTGACGAAAATTTGTGTCATTTTATGGCTACGTTCATTGACGAATGACGACGGAAATTTCCGTCATGTATGGTAGTGAAAAGGTTAGGAGGTAGGTAGGCCTATTTTTGTGGCCAGTCCTTAGGAGGTAGGTAGGCCTATTTTTGTGGCCAGTCCTTATGAGGTAGGTAGGCCTATTTTTATGGCCAGTCCTTAGGAGGTAGGTAGGCCTATTTTTGTGGCCAGCCTTCAGGAGGTAGGTGGGCCTATTTTTGTGGCCAGTCCTTAGGAGGTAGGTGGGCCTATTTTTGTGGCCAGTCCTTAGGAGGTAGGTGGGCCTATTTTTGTGGCCAGCCCTTAGGAGGTAGGTGGGCCTATTTTTGTGGCCAGTCCTTAGGAGGTAGGTGGGCCTATTTTTATGGCCAGTCCTTATGAGGTAGGTAGGCCTATTTTTATGGCCAGTCCTTAGGAGGTAGGTGGGCCTATTTTTGTGGCCAGTCTTTAGGAGGTAGGTGGGCCTATTTTTGTGGCCATTCCTCAGCAGGTAGGTAGGCCCATTTTTGTGGCCAGTTCTTAGGAGGTAGGTAGACCTATTGTTGTGGCCATTCCTCAGCAGGTAGGTAGGCCTATTTTTGTGGCCAGTCCTTGGGAGGTAGGTAGGCCTATTTTTGTGGCCAGTCCTTGGGAGGTAGGTGGGCCTATTTTTGTGGCCGGTCCTTAGGAGGTAGGTAGGCCTATTTTTGTGGCCAGTCCTTGGGAGGTAGGTAGGCCTATTTTTGTGGCCGGTCCTTAGGAGGTAGGTAGGCCTATTTTTGTGGCCAGTGCTTAGGAGGTAGGAAGGCCTATTTTTGTGGCCAGCCCTTAGGAGGTAGGAAGGCCTATTTTTGTGGCCAGTCCTTAGGAGGTAGGTGGGCCTATTTTTGTGGCCAGTCCTTAGGAGGTAGGTGGGCCTATTTTTGTGGCCAGTCCTTAGGAGGTAGGAAGGCCTATTTTTGTGGCCAGTCCTTAGGAGGTAGGTGGGCCTATTTTTGTGGCCAGTCCTTAGGAGGTAGGTGGGCCTATTTTTGTGGCCAGTCCTTAGGAGGTAGGTGGGCCTATTTTTGTGGCCAGTCCTTAGGAGGTAGGAAGGCCTATTTTTGTGGCCAGTCCTTAGGAGGTAGGTGGGCCTATTTTTGTGGCCAGTCCTTAGGAGGTAGGTAGGCCTATTTTTGTGGCCAGTCCTTAGGAGGTAGGTAGGCCTATTTTTGTGGCCAGTCCTTAGGAGGTAGGTAGGCCTATTTTTGTGGCCAGTCATTGGGAGGTAGGTAGGCCTATTTTTTAATTCCATCTTTAACTCTTACAGCGCAGGGATATACTTTAGTCGTCAGAATCTGACGTCTGTAGACGTCAGATTCTGACAACTAAAGTCTATCCCCGTACTGTAATAGCAAACATATTTATAATGGCCATAGACCCATAACATAGGTATTCAAATGAAG
The DNA here is from genome assembly GCA_964017125.1 of Flabesymbios commensalis. Taxonomy (NCBI): domain Eukaryota; kingdom Metazoa; phylum Annelida; class Polychaeta; order Terebellida; family Flabelligeridae; genus Flabesymbios; species Flabesymbios commensalis. Next base: position 1,498,314 of record OZ024907.1, on the reverse strand, counting down.
CGGAAGATGTTTATGATGATTCCAAATTGAAAAAAACCCTTTGGTCTCCATGGTTTATATAGAACTATTTCAGCTCTTTAAGTGTTAATAACATTTATCATTTTCTCTAAATTCGACCTGAAAGTATGGATATTTTGCAGATGTACTTGATCGGTATGTAGGCTTGAAATAGTTTTAAAGCGCATGACGTTATGTTGGTAATACAAAATATAATTAAAATATTTACAACAGATATATGGCCAAATAATATAATATTTAGATATCACTATTTCCCAGCACTAGTAAAAAATGAAATGAATCGGGCTTTAGGCCACCTTTGTGCACATATTGGCTAAACTGGGCCAGGAGAACCTCCTGAGGATGGTGAGATGATTGAGATGACACTGTCCTCCAGACACAGGATTCGAAATTCGAGCCCTGGCGGTCTGAGGCGGAGCACGCTACCTTTCGGTCACGGAGGCTCCCCACAATACTGAGTTTCACACGTGGATGGGGAAGAAACATTTTTTGTTTCTTTGAAACCGCCGAGACCGGGAACCGAACCCCGAACTCTTGCGTGAAAGGCAGCGGTGCTAACAACTACCCTAGGGCCCCCGCGCCCCAGCACTAGTGGAGGTTTCGTTCAGCTTATTTGTAGAACAACGTATCGAAATGAAAATAATTTCTACACTCACTTAGTAAATATAAACAATATTTGATGCAAGTTTACCACTGAGATATTATACTGTTCCACCCCTTCGCGGCCAAGCATGGTTTAAGATTGACAAACAGTGTATCTGTATCCGTATATTACGTGGCAGTACGCACTATTGTGCTATCGCGCCACGGGAGTAACTTAGCAAGGCCTGTTATCATTCATGATATCATTCATGGCCTTATATATGTGCCAAGTACTCCATGTTGTGGATTTTTTGGGGTCTCGCCGGATGGAAACTGCGCCTACATCCATTGAGGTTCTTTTACGTCCAACTCAAAGTCAGTCAGACGAGCCATCTGAATTACACGATTGTATACAGCACCTGGGAGTCCCAGGCGGTCACCCATCCAATTATGAACCGGGCGCGACGTTGCTTAACTTCAGTGATCGAGCACAAACCGTTGAGCGAACGCCATATTCCGTATATAAATAGTGTATGTAGGACAAGTCAGGAAGAGGGGGACCGTAGCTGTACCCGCAAAGATTATAGGTGAAGGGTAAAGGTGGAGGTTTTTATAGTTTGATATCAAGACCAAAGCCCTATCTTCGGACTTTTACATTTGACGTCGAAGTTGTGGATCGCGTCAGCGAGGCACACCTTCAAGTGGGTGACAATTCAGATTGAATTTGGCGGTTAAAGGGTAAACCCTCACGATGTATAAAATCATCATATTGCGTCTCTGAAGGATGACCTAATTCTGTAAACCTGGAGGTTTAGAACGAAAATTATCTGTTAACTGTTTTAACAATAAAGACATTTTGCTTAATTTGACACCCACTTCAAATCATCTTCATCCACTACAAGTCGAGAATTGCGACAGCAATTCGCGGCATTTGACTTTTACATTCTACCCCCTGGTCACTGGACTTCCCGGGGAGCATACAGTCCTGCAGCCGTTTGAACTTATCGTACACATTGCCATCTCTGTCCTACCAGGTACTCATTTTCACCTGAGTCAAGTGAAGCATTTGAGGGTGAAGTGTCCCAAGATTTTGAGGGGAGAAACATGATATTTCTCTGAAAATCCTGCACCGAGTGGGATTCGAAACCGCACGACTGGCAGCGACATCGGCGGAGAGCCACGATCTAACCATTGCGCCATGTCCCTCTCTATTAAAACATCTTCCACAACAAGTTATCTTACCCACGAGCACGCAGTGCGATACTTTGCTTTAAATCAAGGGTCCAACTATTTTAAATAGCCAGATACCTTGAATGTCGCGCGTTGCAAGACCGGCCAATCAGAGAGCCCTTGACCAGGCGTTGACAGTTGGGTGAGAGCATAGCTTGCTTGCTTCCGTTGGTATGATAGACAGAAGCTCGGAATCTCACGCTGATGTCATTGTGTTCACGTCACTGCCCAAATGAGAGATTCCCAACTTGTCTATATAATACATCTAGCAACGGAAACATGTGACTGTGTATGAGAGATGAACAAGAGGTCAATTCTTCGCGACCTTCTATGACATATTTATAAATCTGAAACATCCAATGAGGTTTGAATCAGACACACCCCAAGATGACCACGTCGACAGAATAACTGATTGTAGTACTCGATACGGCCAGGCTCCTGCGGTATGCACTCGCGTGAGACTGGCCAAGGGAAGATGTATTAAAGATGACTATGAATAATCCCAGAGGTAATTTGTGTCTGTCCTCACAATCTGTGTGATGGTTTTCACTACGAGGTGAAAATTCCAATTGAATAATTTGGCTGTTAAAGCTTGTAGCGCTTTCGCTATCAAATACATTATTATGTGTAGAAAAAGTTTCGACAGGACGAATTTCAGCGCGAGAGCTGTAAAATTAATGATGCGAAACCCCTTGTTTTCTGTTTTCAGTGGCTCATTGTGAAATTTACAACAACCACGTGGGCTTCCAACTGAAATATATTCAGGTATCCCTTTATAAATTGTATACCTCTGAAGATGGAAATAGTTCTGTGGAAACTGTTTTTAAATACACAAATGAAAATGAAATGAAACGGATCGGGCTTTAGGCCACCTTTGTGCACATATAGGCTAAACTGGGCCATCTTCCTGAGGATGGTGAGATGATTGAGATAACACTGTCCTCCAGACACAGGATTCGAAATTCGAGCCCTGGCGGTCTGAGGCCAAGCACTCTACCTCTCGGTCACGGAGACTACCCACAATACTGACTTTCACACGTGGATGGGGAAGAAACATTTTTTGTTTCTTTCAAACAGCCGAGACCAGGAACCGAACTGGCATGAAAGGCAGCGGTGCTAACCACTACCCTAGGGCCCCCGCCCTACATACACAAATGTATATGATGATATCTGGGAAAATCACTGAGATTATCGACTCTAGCTTATGATGTCTATGGCAGTGTTTTGAACAGTGGTCTATCCCTTTAAACCACTTAAATTGCCGACTGTAGTTTTTTATGTCCATGGCGCAGTGCTTTGTGGGGGTCCCTTGTCCTGCTTATTATGAGCAGTAGTCTATCCCTTTAAATTGAAGGGGTCGGAACAAAACCAAGGCTAAGTCATTTTTCTTTTCTTTTTCAGATGTTTGATTTTGGGGTACCATAGGACAAAAATGGTTAACTTAGCATTACTTTTGTCCAGAACAAAATGTCCGCTTTGTCATCAAAATTGATTATTTTCATGCTATGTTGTGGTAGCCACATGTCACACTGTCTTTTTTGTCCTATGATACCCCGTAGTCAAATTTCTAAAAAATTGAATCAGCCTTGGTTTTGTTCTGACCCCTTCAATTACTTAAATTACCGACTGTAGTTTATGATGTTTATGGCGCGGTGCTTTGTGGGGGTTCCTTATCCCATTTATTATCAACAGTGGTCTATCCCTTTAAATTACTTAAATTACCGCCTGTAGTTTATGATGTTTATGGCGCAGTGCTTTGTGGGTGCTCCTTGTCCCGCGTATTATGAACAGTGGTCTATCCCTTTAAATTACTGAAATTACCGCCTGTAGTTTATTATGTCTGTGGTGCAGTGCTTTGTGGGGCCCCCTTGTCCCGCTTATTATGAACAGTAGTCTTCACTGTGTTAGCCAAAGGGTAGTCTATCCCTTTAAATTACTTAAATCACCAGCTGTAGTTTATTATGTCTATGCGAGGTGCTTTTTTGGGGCCCCTCGTCCCACGTATGAACAGAGGTCTATCCCTTTAAACTACTTAAATTACAGACTGTAGTTTATTATGTCTATGTGCATCGTGGGGCCTCGAAATTTAACGATTGAACCACTTCATGTCTTCAATAACTCATAAAACATAATATAACATACGATTTATTAGCAAACATAACGTCATGACATAACATAACATAACATAACGTCATGACACATAAAAGCTATCCATCTGTACTAAAAAGCCGAAGAGAGGAGGAGGAGCGCGCAGCCCGAGGGCTGACGCGAGATTATGCACTAGTTCTGGTATAAACCTTTTAGTGTCTCTCTCTTTTCACCTGGTGAGGTAGGTGATTGTAAAAAGCATTGGCAAATATGTCCGGGAGACAAGAAACCAGGGCTGCTGAACCATATAGAAACAGCCGTTTGAGCGACCAGCCACCAGAGTAAAGGCCAAGGACACAAAGCCGAATGTGTCTAGCAACCAGTATATAGGGCCTACAATACAGGGGCATGATACCCCCTGTTAAAATGGAACAGCCCTGCATAGTCAATTACTCTTTTGACTATGTAGGGCCTTTCCATTTCAACAGGGGGTCTGAGGTCCCTGTGGCATACTATAGAAAACTAGCGAAATGCTGTCATAACCAGATTTACAATAATAGTGGTGAATACATTTCTCAGTCAATTCTCAACCATTTTTAGCGCATTTTTACATTAGATCTATTTGTAGTGATGCGGTAACTATCACGACAAATAATGTATGGCTTAAAAGTAAATATAATGTATCAAATCACGCCCCTCTATAATTCGACATATTCAAGGTAGTCGCAACATTTGTCGTCCGGTCTTTTGGAGGTGAAATGGTGTATAGCTTCACGAAGTGTGTACATACACCCTTTCATCACCAAGGTGAATTGGTGATGCTAAAATTTAATTTTACGTCGTCGCTTACTGCATGTCATAATATTGAGCCAATTCAAAGAAGTGTGACCATGCAGGTGCGCCCACAAACAGACATGTGCGTTCGGGAAGCTACATTTAAACAAGCCTGATATTCATTACAAACGAATAAACATTAATGAGACAAATGTTCGTTGCATATTTACAGTTCAGCTCAACGTTGTGCATAATAACATGGGTTGAATGATTGTCGTGTTGCACCATTAAACATTAATCTTAGAGATCTAAGGTATATACAATATTTTTTCACCACTTGAAGATATGTCTCGCTACCGCGATCCACAACTTCACGTGGTAAATAATACTTTCATTTGTAGAATGTTACCCCCCTCGTCTTGCTAAGCTAATTTATTTAAATTACACCCACTTGATGTAGTGTCTCGCTACCGCGACCCACAACATCAAGTGGCTGAAAATGACTCATATTTGTATAATTTGAGCACAAATATTTGAAAATCTCAATGTTTAGACACACATTTCATTCCCAATAACAGTGATTTGGTCGACTAATAAAACAGATCAAAAACGACAATAGTCGTGATCAGCAGGATAAGGGTAATGACAATATATGCTGATATATTAATTGTAATGCTCAATTCCCCTTCAAATTTAATCGTTTGAAGGTCAACCCTTACAGCGCGGGGATCGACTTTAAACGTCAGAATCGAGACGTCTAAAGCACACCCCCGCACTATAAAAGTAAACATATTTATAATGGTCGAAGACACATCATATAGGGATTCAAATGAATCAGAAAAGGCTAACAAAGACATTTATGATGATTTCAAATTGAAAAAAGCCCTTTGGTCTCCATGGTTTATACCCTATAGCAATCCACCGCTTTAAATGTGTTTAGAGGTTCATAGTTGTTGCAGCATGAGGTTTTTTTTCATTACAAGGTTAACTTTACGTTACTAACTCCAGTTTAAATTTTGTAAACACATTTAAAACTCACACGGGATATTAAAATAAAAATCAGTTATTAAATGTATTTACTCTGATTTGGGAATAGTGATAGCAATTCATAAAACTGGAGGTGAATAAGGCCTTACAACGCTGAATTATTTTTGTCTGGACCATGGAAACCAAAGGGTTCTTTCCTCTTTGAAATCATCATAAATGTCTTAGTTAGCTATTTTCGCTACATTTGAATACCTATGTTATGGGTCCACAGCCGTTAGAAATATTTTCATTTTTTTCAGCACGTGGATTGTCTTTATACGTCACAATCTGACGTCTACAGATTATGACGTAAAAAGACAATCCCCACACTGAAAGGGTTAAAATAATACTTGTATTTTAGGTTTAGAAAATTGCTACAGCGGTTGAATGCCTAATTACTAAAATATACAAAAGTAACATAATAAAATCAATCACATGCTGTACAATCATATACAAAACAGTTTTTCATCCATTCTGAGTATGTCTTCCTGTTTCAAATATGTACAAATAAAAACAAGATAAGCATCTTTTTCAAACAGTGGTTTAAGAATAATCCATGGAATCCATGTTTCGTTGTGCCTCAGCTGCTTTAATGCTGGGCCAACGTTACAGACGATGATCCAGTATTAAAACAACAAACAATCAGTGCTTGGTATAATATAATAACCTTCGATCTTATTATCAATTTTTTAAAAAGGTGGTCAGCACCCCCTGGACCCCCTCTAGATTAGCATTTGACACTACATTAGCGATTTTACAAAGCTTAGTTATATTATCTACATATTCAACGATTTTGAAACCTCATGATAATTTCCAATAACAAACAGGTAGAAAATGCTTATATTTATTGATGAACACAACTAGGAGAATTAAAAAAAGCATTTTAAATGAATAATGTTTGGTCAGAGATGGGTATAAAAACGCTATCACGATTATGAAAAATATATTGACAGATAGATATACTAAAAGAGACCATCTTGTCGCTGATAATGATATTTAATATAGAGGTGCATCAATACGGATGGGCATACAAATAAACCCGCATATGCAGAACGACGTAGACCCAATGTTGTACTAATGTTGGCCAGCGTCTACCATGCTGGCCCAACATTAGAGCAACATTGACAAAAGGTGCGGGGTGGATTGGTCCATTAATCTCTCATCTTAGCCAGCACTGGACGTGTAGTTTGCTGATATCCATGTCCAGCAAATAATCACTGCAGCGATCCAGATCAACAAGCTTTAACACTGGTTATTTGGATGTGGATGGGAAGAATGGACCGGATTAGTGCCCCGTTACAAGGTCATATGACCGTCAGAGGTGTATGGGGAGGGAGGGAATGACTGATGTTTGGGAGAGGAGAGAGTTGATGACTGGTCCATTAGAGGTGTGTGGGGGAGGAGGAAGTGGATGACTGGTCCATTAGAGGTGTGTGGGGGAGGGGGAAGACATAAAAAGATGGAAATCGTTCTGTGGAAACTGTTTTTACATACACAAATGAAAATGAAATGAAATGGATCGGGCTTTAGGCCACCTTTGTGCACATATAGGCTGAACTGGGAGAGAAGAACCTCCTGAGGATGGTGAGATGATTGAGATGACACTGTCCTCCAGACACAGGATTCGAAATTCGAACCCTGGCGGTCTGAGGCCGAGCACGCTACCTCTCGGTCATGGAGACTACCCACAATACTGACTTTCACACGTGGATGGGGAAGAAACATTTCCTGTTTCTTTCAAATCGCCGAGACCAGGAACCGAACTGGCATGAAGGGCAGCGGTGCTAGCCACTACCCTAGGGCCCCCGCCCTACATACACAAATGTATATGATGATATCTTGGAAAATCACTGAGATTATCGACTCTAGCTTATGATGTCTATGGCAGTGTTTTGTGAGACCCCTTGTCCCACTTCTTATGAACAGTGGTCTATCCCTTTAAACTACTTAAATTACCGACTGTAGTTTTTCATGTCTATGGCGAGGTTCTTTGTTGGGGCCCCCTTGTCCCACTTATTATGAACAGTGGTCTATCCCTTTAAACTACTTAAATTGCCAACTGTAGTCTTTTATGTCTATGGCGAGGTTCTTTGTTGGGGCCCCCTTGTCCCACTTATTATGAACAGTGGTCTATCCCTTTAAACTACTTAAATTGCCAACTGTAGTCTTTTATGTCTATGGCGAGGTTCTTTGTTGGGGCCCACTTGTCCCACTTATTATGAACAGTGGACCATCCCTTAAAACTACTTTAATTACAGACTGTAGTTTGTTATGTCTATGGCGAGGTGCTTTGTTGGGGCCCCTCGTCCCACGTATTATGAACAGTAGTCTTCACTGTGTTAGCCAGCGACCCGTGCACCCGTCTTTTGGACGGGTATAAAGTCAAAATGACGGGCAAATATTGTCCAAATTACACTATAAAGGAGGAAATGCACGGGCAGTTTTGCTAAAATTGAGAAAAAACACGAGCATTTGTCTACTCCTAGCTAAGACAATGGTAGTTTATCCCTTTAAATTACTTAAATCACCAGCTGTAGTTCATTATGTCTATGGCGCGGTGCTTTGTTGGGGCCCCTCGTCACTCGTATTATTAACAGAGGTCTATCCCTTTAAACTACTTAAATTACAGACTGTAGTTTATTATGTCTATGTGCATCGTGGGGCCTTGAAATTTAACGATTTAACTACTGCATGTCTTCAATAACTCATAAAACATAATATAACATACGATTTATTAGCAAACATAACGTCATGACATAACATAACATAACATAACATAACGTCATGACACATACAAGCTATCCATCTGTACTACAAAGCCGAAGAGAGGAGAAGGAGCGCGCAGCGCGAGGGCTGACGCGAGATTATGCACTAGTTCTGGTATAAACCTTATAGTGCCTCTCTCTTTTCACCTGGTGAGGTAGGTGATTGTACAAAGCATTGGCAAATAAGTCCGGGAGACAAGGAACCAGGGCTGCTGAACCATATAGAAACAGCCGTTCGAGCGACCAGCCACCAGAGTAAAGGCCAAGGACACAAAGCCGAATGTGTCTAGCAACCAGTATATAGGGCCTACAATACAGGGGCATGATACCCCCTGTTAAAATGGAACAGCCCTGCATAGTCAAACGAGTCATTACTCTTTTGACTATGTAGAGCTGTTCCATTTCAATAGGGGGTCTGAGGTCCCTGTGGCATACTATAGAAAACTAGCGAAATGCTGTCATAACCAGATTTACAATAATAGTGGTGAATACATTTCTCAGTCAATTCTCAACCATTTTTAGCGCATTTTTACATTAGATCTATTTGTAATGATGCGGTAACTATCACGACAAATAATGTATGGCTTAAAAGTAAATATAATGTATCAAATCACGCCCCTCTATAATTCGACATATTCAAGGTAGTCGCAAATTAAAAAAAATTCCAAAATAAAAAGGTTTGAAAATTCAATGAAAATTGGTTGATATTTCAGCGAAAAACGTATTCACAGCTAATCTGAATCCGAATACATATTCTCAACATTTGTCGTCCGGTCTTTTGGAGGTGAAATGGTGTATAGCTTCACGAAGTGTGTACATACACCCTTTCATCACCAAGGTGAATTGGTGATGCTAAAATTTAATTTTACGTCGTCGCTTACTGCAGGTCATAATATTGAGCCAATTCAAAGAAGTGTGACCATGCAGGTGCGCCCACAAACAGACATGTGCGTTCGGGAAGCTACATTTAAACAAGCCTGATATTCATTACAAACGAATAAACATTAATGAGACAAATGTTCGTTGCATATTTACAGTTCAGCTCAACGTTGTGCATAATAACATGGGTTGAATGATTGTCGTGTTGCACCATTAAACATTAATCTTAGAGATCTAAGGTATATATACAATATTTTTTCACCACTTGAAGATATGTCTCGCTACCGCGATCCACAACTTCACGTGGTAAATAATAGTTTCATTTGTAGAATGTTACCCCCCTCGTCTTGCTAAGCTAATTTATTTAAATTTTCACCCACGTGAAGTTGTGTCTCGCTACCGCGACCCACAACATCAAGTGGCTGAAAATGACTCATATTTGTATAATTTGAGCACAAATATTTGAAAATCTCAATGTTTAGACACACATTTCATTCCCAATAACAGTGATTTGGTCGACTAATAAAACAGATCAAAAACGACAATAGTCGTGATCAGCAGGATAAGGGTGATGACAATATATGCTGATATATTAATTGTAATGCTCAATTCCCCTTCAAATTTAACCGTTTGAAGGTCAACCCTTACAGCGCGGGGATCGACTTAAGAATCGAGACGTCTAAAGCCCACCCCCGCACTATAAAAGTAAACATATTTATAATGGTCGAAGACACATCATATAGGGATTCAAATGAATCAGAAAAGGATAACAAAGACATTTATGATGATTTCAAATTGAAAAAGCCCTTTGGTCTCCATGGTTTATACCCTATAGCAATCCAGCGCTTTAAATGTGTTTAGAGGTTCATAGTTGTTGCAACATGAGTTTTTTTTTCATTACAAGGTTAACTTTACGTTACTAACTCCAGTTTAAATTTTGTAAACACATTTAAAACTCACACGGGATATTAAAATAAACATCAGTTATTAAATGTATTTACTCTGATTTGGGAATAGTGATAGCAATTCATAAAACTGAAGGTAAATAAGGCCTTACAAAGCTGAATTATTTTTGTCTAAACCATGGAAACCAAAGGGTTCTTTCCTAATTGAAATCATCATAAATGTCTTAGTTAGCTATTTTCGCTACATTTAAATACCTATGTTATGGGTCTACAGCCGTTAGAAATATTTTCATTTTTTTCAGCACGTGGATTGTCTTTATACGTCAGAATCTGACATCTACAGATTATGACATAAAAAGACAATCCCCACACTGAAAGGGTTAAAATAATACTTGTATTTTAGGTTTAGAGAATTGCTACAGTGGTTGAATGCCTAATTACTAAAATATACAAAAGTAACTTAATAAAACCAATCACATGCTGTACAATCATATACAAAACAGTTTTTCATCCATTCTGAGTATGTCTTCCTGTTTCAAATATGTACAGATAAAAACAAGATAAGCATCATTTTCAAACAGTGGTTTAAGAATAATCCATGGAATCCATGTTTCGCTGTGCCTCAGCTGCTTTAATGCTGGGCCAACGTTACAGACGATGATCCAACATTAAAACAACAAATAATCAGTGATTGGTATAATATAATAACCTTCGATCTTATTATCAGTTTTTTAAAAAGGGGGTCAGCACCCCCTGGACCCCCTCTAGATTAGCATTTGACACTACATTTGCGATTTTACAAAGCTTAGTTATATTATCTACATATTCAACGATTTTGAAACCTCATGATAATTTCCAATAACAAACAGGTAGAAAATGCTTATATTTATTGATGAACACAACTAGGAGAATTAAAAAAAACACATTTTCTTTACAATAAATGAATAATGTTTGGTCAGAGATGGGTAAAAAAACGCTATCACGATTATGAAAAATATATTGACAAATAGATATACTAAAAGAGACCATCTTGTCGCTGATAATGATATTTAATATAGAGGTGCATCAATACGGATGGGCCTACAAACAAACCCGCATTATTATGCAGCACGACGTAAACTCAATGTTGTACTAATGTTGGCCAGCGTCTACCACGCTGGCCCAACATTAGAGCAACATTGATATAAGGTGCGTGGTGGACTGCTCTATTAATCTCTCATCTTAGCCAGCACTGGACGTGTAGTTTGCTGATATCCATGTCCAACAAATATTCACTGCAGCGATCCAGATCAACAAGCTTTAACACTGGTTATTTGGATGTGGATGGGAAAAAATGGACCGGATTAGTGCCCCGTTACAGGGTCATATGAGCATCATAGGTGTGTGGGGAGGGAGGGAATGACTGACCGATTAGAGATGTGTTTGGGAGAGGAGAGAGTAGATGACTGGTCCATTAGAGGTGTGTGGGGGAGTAGGGAGTTGATGACTGGTCCAGTAGAGGTGTGTGGGGGAGGAGGGAGTGGATGACTGATCCATTAGAGGTGTGTGGGGGAGGAGGGAGTCGATGACTGGCCCATTATAGGTGTGTGGGGGAGGAGGGAGTGGATGACTGATCCATTAGAGGTGTGTGGGGGAGGAGGGAGTCGATGACTGGTCCATTAGAGGTGTGTGGGGGAGGAGGGAGTGGATGACTGGTCCATTCGAGATGTGTGGGGGAGGAGGGAGTGGATGACTGGTCCATTAGAGACGTGTGGGGGAGGAGGGAGTTGATGACTGGTCCATTAAAGGTGTGTGGGGGAGGAGGGAGTGGATGGCTGGTCCATTAGAGGTGTGTGAGGGAGGGGGAGGGAATGACTGGTCCATTAGAAATGTGTGGGGGAAGAGGGAGTGGATGACTGGTCCATTAAAGGTGTGTGGGTAGGAGTACGTTGATGGCTGGTCCATTACAGGTATGTGGGGGAGGAGGGAATAGATGACCGGTGCATTACAGGTATGTCGAGGAGGAGGGAGTTGATGACCGTCCATTAAAGGTATGTGGGTGAAGAGGGAATAGATGACCGGTCCATTATAGGTATGTGGGGAGGAGGGAATAGATGACTGGTCCATTACAGATATGTCGGGGAGGAGGGAGTGGATGACCAGTCCATTACAGGTATGTGGGGGAGGAGGGAGAGGATGACTCGCCCATTAGAGGCTCATCTGATGTAGCTGACGTCTGTGATCTCAGCTTGTCCACCAGCGCATTGAAGCCTGAACCCGAGGCATTATTGTTGACCTTGCTAGGTGTATTGTTATTGGTCCTGGATGTGTTTGACCTTGATGACGTAGTGCTGGCGAGAGACGTATAGCTCTGCTGGTCCATCTCATACGGCCTTAATACAAATATCTAAAGGGAGCAAAACAAAGCAAAATTAGAAAACCAATTAGCAATGCCAGACATAAAATGACGAGCACAATGAAGACATACTTAGAATTGACACTTGTCAAGACTACACAATTTTTTCTAAACATATCGTTCACGGTTTAAACAACACTTTTACTTGTCGTAATTCTAATAACTTGTGAGTTGCGGTGGCCTCAAAGCGAAAATTAGAAGTTAATATTTAAATTTAAAAAAATTAAAAAAAAAAAAAAAATGTATTTTGTAAGATAGATTCATATTAAATACAACTGAATTACCCTCATCCTGCTAAACTAATTTATTTGAATTTTCACCCACTTGAAGTAGTGTCTCGCTATCCCGACCCACAACTTCAAGTCGATGAAAAGTACTAATATTTGTTTAATTTGTACCCACATATTTGCAAATCTGTATATTTCAACCCCAATAACAATGATTTGGTTGACTAATAAAATAGATTAAAAACAACAATAGTCATGAACATCAGGATAAGGGTTAAAAATATGCATAAAAACAAAATGAGTAAGCATCTATTTACACTACTGAAATATAAATATTTGTAAATCCCTGATGTTACCTTGTCTGTGAGAATGAGTTTGAAGTGGTTGGGAGGATTTGTCATGACATAGCGTCTCCTGGCACGTGGATCAGTCACGCTAGGGTCAATAAGGCGGTAAATCCCCAGGCATAAGATTCCATGTACACTTATAGCCTCTGTCACCAAGTCCCCATACCTCATATTATGCTACAACAATTAGGTCTACCTTCAGTAATGAGACAACAATTACGATAAATGCAAACTGTCTTCATTTGAGTGCGATATTTGGAAATACAGCAGGAGTGAAGATTGTTTTAAGTCATCTCATATCTCATACCAAGGTTTGTATTGTATCAGATACGAGCATTTTTACCCGGCTGATACAGCCATAAAGATTAACATAAATCAAACTGTGTGCACTATAAGGGTATGCATACATCAGTTATTCCCCCACGGGAATGTTCTTGTCATTGACTGTTATCTCCCAGCTACTCCAAGATTATACTGTGATTGATTCAGAATCAGGCCTCATTCATCACCACACCTCGTAGAATATCAGAGTGTACAACCAGCTAGTACGAGGCATTGATCCAATGTTGTTGAACTGTTGGGTACGCGGGACAATACAACTTTAGCCATGGTATAATTTATAATTATCGAATAACTTCAATGTTTCATTATAGTGAACAGTAACATAGACAGCACTGCACACTCTAGGCACTTAAACAGTTTGAAACACTGTATATTTATTTATTTATTTATTCGCCATGAACAGTACGTGTACATATGACTACATTAGACAGTTCATAAACAAATGTGACAGATTATCTGAGAACAGGCAATATACCTATACAAGCACAAAGTAATACAATTAATAACTAGAAGAGTCTAGTTTTTTGTAAAAAAAACTGGATATGTCTCCCCTCCAGCAGCGTAACCATAAAGGTTGATAGCTATTAGATGTTGTGTCAATGGCTTTTGTAATTAATGTTACTAAATGGCTCCTCTGGACAGTAGACAGGTATAGACTATGTATTTTGATGTGGTGAAATAATTTCATATTTTAGACATATCAAGGTTTAAAAAAAATGGTGTGGGTGAAATGTGAGGGGGGGGTGCACGATGGGAGTTTGTAGCTGATGCCCTATTCTGAGTTTTGAGCCACAACCATACCAAATGAGCCATCGCAAAATACAGCACTTGTCCTGTGAATACGGTGTGAGCCTTCAGACACCTTATTCATTGGCTAAGCTAACAGACCATGGTTGTCTTACAAATGACAGGCTGGTGTGAGACAGCTGTGAATGAAACCCACTTTACCTGTGAACATCTTTCTTCACAAGGCCCGCTACTCCCGACGTCGCAGACGAAGGGTAGCGGGCCTTGTGAAGAAAGATGCCTGTGAAAAACATGTGAATAACAACGAAATATGTGAAAAAAAACAAAAAAAACACGATAGGCAATTTGTATACATGAGGCAATATGAGGCAAAAAAAAACAAAGGAACACATAAAAATGAAAAAAATCCTTAAAAATATTTTTCCATGAAAAATAAATTATGACCAATAAAATATAGCGCAGTGATGTAATACTAAGCCATAGAGGAGAGAAAATGGACAAACTGACATTTTGTGATTATAAAATGTCAAAAAATATAAAAAGAACATAAAAACATATTTGCTTAGGGAGGACAATTAGAAAAATAGCCTATAAATTTGACATTTACTATTTTGCAAAATATATTTTTGGATATAAAAGTCCACATATGACCTGGGACCATATTTGAAATAGCTAATATATTTACAGTGTATTTATTTGTTTAGTGGGGAGGGCTCACCTGCAGTTTGTCCAGAGGGCTGCGTGTCAGATCTAGCTGACCAATACGGCTTCTCTCTCTGGAGTTGGTCACGTCTAACATAGTGCCTCTCCTTAGGATACCAAGCCCATCAGTCATCACCTGTTCAAACTCACTCTCCCCCGCCGTCACTAAGGCCCGTATCAGCATTAGTACCTCACCTTTAAGGTAAGTCTGGTAAAATGTATAAAAACGATATTATTATCAACATACACTATCACACACACACACACACACACACACACACAACCTATCATTAGTTCAAGCCAGATATAAATTACATTAAAAACCATTAGAATCTTGTTCATTAATTCAATATTGTAAGGGTCACATTTGAGGTTTTGATTGTTTAACCCTTTCAGAGCGAGGACCGTCTTCATACGTCAGAATCTGACGTCTGTAGACGTCAGATTCTGATGTATAAAGTCGATCCCCGCACTGAAGAATTACAAAATCCAAAATGGTCATAGAACCATAACATAGGTATTCAAATAAATAAGATATTAATGATACTTTCGAATTGAAAAAAACCATTAATGTTCATGCATGACTCTCCGAACAGTGTTAGATAATAATAGCAATACAAATTAAATCTGGTGACAGAATGCCACTATATATCACAACCTATCAAAGGAAAAATACCACAGAGTAGGCCACTGTCCCTTGGATTTCACAACCATTATAATATAGGCTCAGGGTACAAAATACAATTGTGCTGAATATGTTTTATATAATTTCACTTATTTTCATTTAGCTCAATTTCATTATTTATCCATCACATATTAAGATCAGGGTGTAATTAAAAAAATTGTGCTGAACATGTTTTATTTTATTTCACTTTATTTTCATTTACCTCAATTTCATTATTTACTCACCACATATTAATTTACGTAAAGAAAAAAATAGCATAGTTTATTAAAATAAAAACGCTCAGAGATGTTGGGGGAAGATGAAAACATGAGATAATAATCACAGATTTGTGTTTAAAGTATCAGAGACTGACAGCTGAATTCAAACTTACTGCACTCATCAGGGAGTCAAGTACGCTGGAAGCGAACGCGCTGCCGCTGACATACGGGAGGGTGAGGTATAGAGGGGTGTCAGGGTCATCATCATCTTCTTGGTCCAGGAACGCCACGTTACTGTCAATCTCTGTAAATCATTATGCGGATATGTAATAATGTAAATCTGGTGTTTTTCCGAGTTAGAATTTTCGCGAATTTCTGTTTTTGGGACTTTTTAGGAAGTTTAGAATTTGCAAATTTTCATTTTCCTTTAGTAGCGCTATTATAATAATCATCTTTGTGAGATTCCTAAATTCGCGAATTTGTCCTACTAGGGAAATTCGCGAAAATTAAAACCTCACAAATATTACCACATCAACAGTATTATGTTATGTGGTAATATATATAATATTAGGCAATAATATAATGCACTAATATAAACCAGTGTGAGAGTTTTATTACAAATTATATGGTAATATATATGTAATATTAAATAATAATGTTGATGGAATAGAGTGTGAGGTACACTGCCCGCCACTAGGCACTGCTCTGCCGCATGTTAGAGTTTGCAGATGGCTGACGTCATATCTCCCCCATGCTCAATTTCAAGTATTGTAGTAAGCTTGTGATTGGCCCGCTGTCCTGCTAAAAGTACATTGATTGGCTGGCGAATATATTATGAAAGGGGAGGGGTGGGTGTAGACAGACACCTGTGTGGAGCCCAGCAAACACGAGGATTTGACCTAATGTTGTTTCAATATTGGCCCACCGCCAACAGCGCTGGACCAACATTTAAACAACATTGGGTCAAGTTCTTGTGTTTGCTGGGAGGGCTGTCGGCATTTTGAAACGCTCGTGCCGTCTGTGTCTGGTTGGAACAGGCTACACAGTGCTCTGATTAAGTGTGAGGTAGAGAGAGAAATTTCATGTTACTGTATATCTTTGCAATATTACAACTTGGCACCAAATGAGGTGAAAATACTGCACGCCACTGATTTGGTGTTGAGAATCACACTTGGGCTGTTAGAAGGAACTGGCTATGCCACTAGCCACCCAGCCGCTCCTCATTAATTTGTTCGTTCATCTACATAGGTTATTGTCATCTTCACTTACCCAGCTCTGTGACGAGGGGAATTTCGCTGCTGCCACAAGAAAACTGATTCATATCGCCCTGTGACGGAACTGAAACAAGGATAAGCACAAATTAAAAACTATAATATATTACCATGGATTGACTAAAGTGGTGGTCTCTTAAAAATATTTATTAAAAAACATAGTTTGATCAAAACTGAAAAGCAAAATAATCTGACAATCTATCAGTTGTTACATATTTGAATTGCAAATTGGTTGAATGTGAAGTGTTGATATATAAATTGTTGCTGATGAATAATGCAAATATGACAGGACGATTCCCTAACAGAAAAAAACTGACCGGTTGTATGCATTCATGACGCAAATCGTGTGATGAGACATTTAAGACTACATTATGACTGGTACAACTTAGGTAGGTTGATTATAAATTTCCACTTCCACTTGTCAAGTAAAACAAATCACGACGGAGATGGCCAGAGCCCGGTTAAACCAACTGGCTCAGACCACTTACGTCAGTCTTAAGCTCACAGATTAAATATCAAGGTGAAGCATTGCACTCACTGCCGAGTAGTTTCATCCTCCCTTCCATCTGTTCACCAAACATATTTCTGATATTGAGAGTGGCCAGGACTACATGCTGGTCAACCAGGGTCTCATCCACACTGAGAGGACCTCCGGCAGAGAGTACTACACACATGGAGCACCTGCTGGCTGACACAGCGCGCAGATCACTGCGCAGTGTGTGACTCGCCTGAAATATATAGAACAGAATATGTTCACGAACATGACAAATGGTGAGATTTACCAACAGACACGAAACATTTGTATAACATTTGTACAATCTCGGACCAAAGTCGAAGACGTAGTGTCGACGCTGTACAAAAGTTTTAACAGTTGTTTTCTGTTTGCTGGGTTGACATATAATTAGTCATTACAGAATGCACCTGCAAACTGAGACGGCTTGTGGGTCACTGCGCAGTGTGTGACACCTGAATACATACAAAAGTTAATGTCACTAAAATAGTAAGTGACCTGCCTATGGTAGGCCTTGCATATAATGGGATATATTCAGAACCCTGGCAAATGATGCATTTATTATATTACTAGTGGATGGTTATTAATTTCATGGCCAAGTACCCTACTTACCGAAAACTAAATAACTGCTAATTTTTCACGAATTATGGCTTACCGTTACATTTACATAGTGAGCAAGGATCTGACTTTACACATAAATGAATGTCAGAGCTGTTTATCCCAGTTTCAATGTTCACTAGTTGATCTTCAACCTCAATAGGACTAGCAGTACACATGATACTGATTTTATCAGTTATTTCACATTATTGCCCAATGATGTGCAAGAATTGGTAGATTTTGTCTCAGATGTGTAGCTACATCACTGGCCATATGTGGCTGAAAGAAAAACTAGCAAACATGCCAGTGACCTTTCTGTCAATTGGCCGTGAATAACATATAAAGGACAAACAATTAAGATGTACACTATCGCAATTAATATATGAATAATTTCAACTGTGTCAAACATGCAAACATATTGTAACCTCATAAACAAAAACTCTTGGGAAGTTTTTCAGAGATCTCCATTCTTTCTTGAGGTGGTCCAGGTTGCCTATGATAACCACGTCCTTCAGGTTGTGCTGAGTGAGGTTTGAGGCTCTGAGGGGCGTGATGAGGTTGATGAGGCCGGTGACTGGTGAGGTCTCCTCGGCCAGCATGCACACGACAATGTGATGTCTGAAGTCCTCATCCATCGACTCCTCATATGTCTACAATAAAATAACAGCAACACATGATGTCATTACCCCTCACTTCGTCATATTTATACAAAAGACCTACCCTATTAGAAATATGGTTATTGTTGTAGACGTTCTAATGTGTTGGATAAAACTCACCAGGATAGCCTGATCAAATGGTCTAGTAGGACACCAGTGAAAAAGACCCGTAAAGTCATAGATGTGATTTTGTCCGCTCTGCTCTTCATCACTCCCTGGACTTCTGCCTCTATAAAGTACAGATACACCATTAGGATGCTAATCATGACTAGAGATGTTTTAGATTTGTTTTATTTGCTAGTCAAAATCATTATTATTGGGAATGAAATGAGTGTTTGAACATAAAGATTTGAAAATGTTCGGTCTCAAATTAAACAAATGTTGGTAATTTCCAGGCACCTGAGGTTTTGGATTCGGTAGCGAGACACAGCTTCAAGCGGAAGGAAATTAAAAAAAAATAAGGGTTATAAGGGTTAACACACTCACTTAGACAATGACCGATCACAGAAGAAGAGCCATGAGAGTGGCGAATCAATGTAAAGACAACACAGACCGGCACCAAGGATTGTACATACACATGTGCACGTTGGCGGTTCAATTGCTGGCTCAATATCTCTTTTTTGTGAGACATTTACACGATGAACAGTCATAGAACATGGCTCCTGATTATGACCAGCAAAGTTAACACTTTACCCCTTTCAGTGCAGAATATAATTATACGTCAGAATCTGACGTCTGTAGACGCCAGATTCTGACGTATAAAAACGGTCCCCACACTGAAAGAATTAAAGTATTTTTACATGGGCATAGACCCGTAACTTAGGTATTGGAATGAAGTGGAAAGAGCTAACTAAGACATTTATGATGATTTCAAATTGAAAATAACCTTGGTTTGTATAAACGTATTTCAGTGATTTAAGGGTTAACACATTAACCCTTTAAGTCCTCAAGATGCATTATAGCATCATTTTATATATCTGAAAACAGACTAATTTTCCTACAACTAGGTGTTCTAGAACGAAAATTGCTATGAAACTGGTTTACCAATACATGACAATTTTCTTTAATTTTTAAACCACATTAAGTCATCTTCATCCACTACAAGTCGAGAATTGAGACAGCAATTCGCGGCTTGTAGTGGATGAAGATGACAATGGGAAATTCAGGTTCGAAAGGGTTAGGGGCTAATCATGACTCTATCCGTTTTCAGTACTTTTTACCATATCAAACACCAGTTGTTGTGAAATAAATTCCACTGAATTGATGTTCACCATACATCACCATGGATGACAATGTAGTAGTAGTAGTAGTAAATCATTGCTTTACGTCACTTTTCGGCACAAAAGGTCTTTTAAGTGACATTATAATACGATAAAAACGTGGTAGGCAATTGATGAGATGAATGATGTACAGATAATGATGTGAGGGATGACAATGTACTATAACTATTACTATTATTAAAATTTATATTGCGCCTAAACTCAAGTGATTGATAAGCGCATGTTCATTGCTGTTGAGAAATATGTACATACCCATGATGGGCCAGGCGGAAACCAATACCCCCATTACCATTACTGAATGTGGATTCTTCTTCATCTTCTCCTGTCCTGCCGTTAGATAGTTCTGCAATCAGTAATGCGTACACAATGACTTCAAATAATAGAGCAAATTAGCAATAATTGATTATTACCATTTTATTATCATAGTTGAAGGTCTCTGTATCTTCAATGAGTTTTTTGTAGTTCCTTATGCTTAAAATATAAAATCCTAAACTTCGAAAATGAACATAAAAAAGGGAAAGTGCCTGCCCTGTATCATGTATATTATACAAGAGTAACAGCGCCCCGCTGGATACAGAGGAAGGTAACATATTTGACAATTGACAAAGTAGGAGATATGCCTATTCATTTCTGAAATAAAGACAGGTGCACAATTTTGACCCAAATTACTTAAGATCATAAAAAAAAAAAGATCCACTAACTTTCAAAACGTTCCACTGATGATGTAAGATTGTTGAAATTTTTATGACTTGTATTAGACAGATTCATTCCCATCAGAGAGTCCATTCTGTATGAAACAAGAACATAAACTGATATTCTTTATCACCAGTCACTGCTTGATCAAGATAGATTAAAACAACATACCGGTTTTCTGTAGCTTTGAAAGGTCATCGTATTTCAATCTTCAGATACATGATATAAACTTTTGAATCAATCAATAAATAAACAAAAACTTCAATAGTATTTGCTATTCTGATTGTTCTTTATCTTTTTTCACATTTGTAAGTCGTACGTTTTGATCTTTTATGTCCTCTAGTATTTTCATTTTTATCTAATACTGTCATTTTATTGTCATTGTATCTGTTTTTACCTCTGTACATCCTCTGGTGATTGCGCTATGAAGTATCCTGTTGTGTTAGATTTGATGATAACACCAGGTCCAGGGTTTAACTTCAGCTTACTTCTATCTTTCCTCTCACTGACGTCAACAGCCACCAGGAGGATACCCAGCTGACGGGAGCACACCCTGGTAAATGAAAGAAGAACTAAATCATTAGCTGAAGGTAGCATATCCTAGATAATCAAAAGATAAATAAATCATTAACCCAAAATAAATGGATACCGTAGCTAATGAAAGAATAAATGAATAATTAGCCCAGAATAAATGGATAACTAAATCATTATAGCAAAATTCCCAGCTGACAAGAGTAGGTCTGCACCTTAGTGAATGAGAGGAGAACTAATTGTTTTGAGACGGAAGCTCACTCTTGTGGCACAAATTATTTTACTTTTAAAGCTACGAATTCCAAATTATGTGTGGGCAAGAAACCTTTTCTTTTTAGTATCAATTCTAATACGCACCTAAAACACTGAATACATATCTCAATGTTTTGCTGAATTACTTTCATTTAATGTTGAAATTAAAACAAAATAATATTCTTCATTAAAAAAAGAAATACCACTGACTTACTGAACAGCTTGGTTAAAGTTGAGGCCGACAAATGTGGTAGGGAAAGTGTGAACATAGATTTCATGGCCGGCTCCGTATCTGTAATTAGACGTCCAACTGCTCTTCTTCGGAAGCTACAAGTGAAATATGGACATCTGCGATACAAGTAAGTCATTAGGTAATCAATAGGAACTGCGACGTGATACATTTTTAATATATCCTTAATTTGATAAATATAGTTTATATATTCTCATTAACCCATATGTGGTTAATGAGAAAGTGCATGTATTAATCTAACATGATCTCATACTGAAAAGTTTAGATAATGTAATGACTTTGGATGCCATCATACTGGAAAGGTTGGCCATAAGTGTAGAGGATGTGCTGACCTTAGATGACCTAACAGTGAACAAGATGGACTTCAGTGTGAAAAGAGAATACTGACCTTAGATGATCTCATTGTGAACAGGCTAGACATCAGTGTAGTGACCTCAGACTACTGACTTTAGATGACTTCAAAGTCAACATGTTAGATGACCTTTCTCTGACCCTGGCTGACCTCATTATGAACAGTTAGAGAGTGCATTGACCTTCGCTGACCTCATAAGGAACAAGTAGAAATTGTATTGACCTTGTTTGACCTCATTGAAAACTGATAGAGAGCATTGGCCGTAGATGATATTGGTGTGAACAAGTTGGACATTAGTGCAGAGACATCCTACTGACCTTATATGACTTGTGAACATATTAAATTACCTCATACTGACCTTGGATGACCTTACTATGAACAGGCAGAGAGTGTACTGACCTTAGATGACCTCATTGTGAACAAGTTGGACATGAGAGTGGAGAATCCTGGAGCCAGGCAGCTCTGGGCGATAATACCCATCTTTAGCTCAGCTATACATATCACCTCGTCACCATTCACGTTTTTCCAGTTCCAGTTGGGGATGTGAAGCAGATGTATCTAAGAGGCAAAAACAAATGGAAAATAATGTGTTTCGTCGTCATCGTGAACAAAAAATATCAGTCCTGTGAGATTTTCAACTTGCCCAGTCAGGTCAGACAGGTAGACCACATGGGACAACAGGTGCCCAGCAAACACGACACGTTGAAACAATGATGTTTTATTGTTGGGCCAGCGTCGGAGACGTTGGGCCAACATTAAAACGTCATTGTTTCAACGTGTCGTGTTTGCTGGGTGTATACTGAAGCTGTAGAGAGAGAGAGGGGTGAAGACAACGTGAATATTAATTATGACGTCACCGGTTTACTGGCTGTAGTATGGAAGGTCACACTCAGGTCATCTCGAGTTGTCTGCTGTTGGTGTGATTGGCCAGGAAGAAGGGGGTCGTGGATGCATAGCATACATGCATGAGCTCAAGGAGTCTGCCTGTAGCCGACATCTTGATAGCTGAAGGTGTAATTTCCCAGCTTTTTTGTGACGTTGGCTCCACAAAAAACCTAGGTTTTACCACCCATTCAGATCTGAAATAGCTATATTTAGAAAGCTACATCTAAGGCTAACTCTGTGCTAGGCATCTTAAGAAGGAACCTCAGAATAGCTACATGGGATGGAATATTCATTTAAAGTTTTTGTGCTACCTTATTATGATGTTGCAGCAGTTGGATAATAACTCGGATTGAAGGATGGAAGTTTTTCACGGCTGTCGCTCTCATTATGTTCCCGGCATCCTCCTCGTCAGGTCGCTCAGACTTCCGGTCCGCCAGAATCAGACACGCGTCAGCATCACGAAGCTGGTAAACAACAATCACAGAAGTATGGCAGGCATTACACATAAGTCATAATATGAAATAGACATTGCCCAGTATACGAGGGCAGCACCAGTTGCTGAGACGGCACTAACACTAGTAACAACTAGGATAAATATATTGTGCTTCACCTGACACCTGGTGAATAACTGTGCTACTACGAGTTAATCATGCATGGTTGAGGATGAATTGCACGAACTATTCACAGCTTTACATTGGTGCTGTATCGTCCAGATAATTATGTATTGACCATTCCATAGAACCGAACTAAATTATACAGAAAACTTGAAATCAAATAAATTTAAAGCGACACAATCAGGTCAAAATCACCAAGAATCATCATTCTTACTCTGGCTCCTTATTGTGTCCATAATATGTAAACATGCCCATAAACAAGAATTGCGTAACTCTTTTAAATTTAGGGTTCGGTGTGGCAACGTAGCAAGTGTACCATTAACCACGTTTATTTCTATATTTCTTATTTTGAACATGCATGTCTGAAATGTAAACTCGACCTTATTTTTCTTTCAACTGGTAAATGCACAGCACACATGTTTTTTTTTAATTACGGAGTTCTAGTCTATGGGCATGTAGGCATATAATCGACTTATCAAGAGGCAACATAAAAATGATGATTTTGGCCTGGTTGTGTCGCTTTAATAGCATGCAATACAAGTTCTAAGTAGTATGCTTAGATTGTCATTCAAATCTGATAGAAATGAGAGAACAAATGGCAAACTAAGACCTTTTATTAAAAACAAAGATCTACACATTTTTTCCGCTTGATTATTCTGTAATCACAGTTTATCTTTTGCCCGTAGCCCAGTTATACCGGTGCTCTTTAAAATAAATATTTTAAACTTTTATCATATTTAGTGAGAGTTTAGTATCTGCAGAACAGACAATAAGACGAAAAATAGGATGGCAAATTCCCTTTCAGTCACATACAGATATGTCTATGTCTATATAGTCATATACAGATATGTGTATATCCATACACGTAACGTAACGTAACATACATTGGTACGTAACGTGTTTATACCCATATACGTGCCCTGTACGTACGCAACGTGGCTATATAGAAAGACTAACCTTTACGCTGCGTAACGTGCCTATATCCATACACGTGCCCTATATGTACGTAACGTGCCTATATATAGAATGACTAATCTTCACGCTGCGTAACGTGCCTATATCCATAAACGTGTCCTGTACGTACGTAACGTGCCTATATAGAATGACTAAACTTTACGCTGCGTAACGTGCCTATATCCATACACGTGCCCTGTACATCCGCAACGCGCCGAAATAGAATGACTGATCTTTACGCTGCGTAACATGCCTATATAGAATGACTAACCTTTACGCTGCGTAACGTGCCTATGTCCATACACGTACCCTGTACGTACGTAACATCACCATGACGACGTCTGAAATACGCCTCCAGCTCCAGGCTCGGTTTACGTCTAAATAAATAACGAACATAGTAATGATGCTAATAAATGTCTTCACTTTAAATTATAATATGCCTTGACTTAGCACTTCTATGTAATGAGAACACCCATATAATGAGTTAATAATAAAACGTGGAATACAAATGTATAATGAAATCTACGTTTTCAGCGCGGAGATTGACTGTAAACGTCAGATTCTGACGTTCTGACGTTTAAAGTCGATCCCCCCACTGAAAGTGTAAAATATTTATAATAACCGATAGACCCATAACGTAGGGATTCAAAAGCCTTTTATGATGCTTTCAAGTGGAGAAAAAACACATTTGTTCTCTAAAAAATATTGCAAGCACTTTAAACCTTACAGCGCGGGGATCGACTTTAGTCGTCATAATCTGACGTCTGTAGACGTCAGATAATCTGACGTCTGTAGACGTCAGATAATGACGATTAAAGTCGATCCCAGCTCTGTATAAAAAAAAATATTACTAATAGTCGTAGACCCATAACACAGGTATTCAAATGAATCGGAAAGAGCTAACTAAGCCATTTATGATGATTTCAAGGTGGAAAAACCCTTTGGTTGCGATGTTTTTTTACAAATTAATTCAGCGCTTTAAGGGTAAAGGGTCCACTCACGTGTCTACGATGACGACGTCTGTGTCGTTACTCTGCGAGTCTGAGTGCAGAAAATTATCCAGAAAATTAGACACTGAATCGTAGGTGATGCATCCGCAAAGCACTATATGTCTGAAAAAATTTAACAGTTTTAAAATAGTAAAATTTAAAAGGTTTAAAATATTTATAACATTGTACTGAATCGTAGGTGATGCATCCACAAAGAAACTATATGTCTGAACAAATAGAAACATTAGAGCCTAAATCGAGGGTGATGCATTTACAAAGCACTATATGTCTAAAAGCATAAAAAAAAGTTTTCAAATATTAAAATGTGTAAAGATTTTAATATTTATAACAATTTACTGCATCGTAGGTTATGCATCCACAAAGAACTCTTTGTCTGAATAAATAGAAAAATTAGAAACTGAATCATGGGTGATGCATCCACAAAGCACTAAATGTCTGAAAAAATAGAAATATTAAAAACTTAAGCGTGGGTGTAGTAGTAGTAAATCATTGCTTTACGTCACTTTTCGGCACAAAAGGTCTTTTAAGTGACACTATAATACGATAAAAACGTTGTAGTCAATTGATGAGATGAATGATGTACAGATGATGATGTGAGGGTGGGGGCGATAGGGCATGGTGGGTTATTGAGAGCGTTTTCCTTCGCTCGCCAGTGCAATTTAAATGTACAATTTAATGATGAGACTCTTTGGCATTTTGCGCAGCTCCGCTATCCTCGGGTCGGATAATCCCCAGAGTAACAATAGGAAGGATCACTCCCTCTGGGTAACTCCATTCATCCCACGTGTGAGACCTAATGTCAAACACGCTATTGCCGGTTATTTAAGGCTACCACAGCCTACATCAGCGCCAGCACTGATGCGGGTGCTGCATTGGCTCCGCTGTTGAGCGGAGGAACCAGGGTAAGCCACTGGCAATCCGCCCGAAGATTATAGCCAGATACGAGGAGGCTGCAGCTGCCCTTGGATGATTGCTGTAGACTAGTGCTTCCGTACAATGCCGTAACAGCATCCAACAGACGAAACAGATCCCTAATGACCCTCCCCGGATGGGGGCGAAAAGTACTACTACTAGCAATCATCCCAGTACCCCTGAAGCTAG